>WNMW01000062.1:0-15140 GCA_009819605.1 Sterna hirundo
TTGGACCCCTTGAGACCCACTTGAGACAACCTTGGACCCCTTGAGACCCTCTTGGACCTCTTGAGACCCCCTTGAGACCCCCTTGGACCCCTTGAGACCCCCTTGAACCTCTTGAGACCCCCTTGGGCCTCTTGAAGGACGCCTTTGGACCCCTTGAGACCCCCTTGAGACCCCTTGAGAACCCCTTGGACCTCTTGAAGGACCCCCTTGAACCTTTCAAGACCCCCTTGGGCCTCTTGATACCCCCTTGGGCCCCTTGAGACCCTCTTGAGACCCCCTTGGACCCCTTGAGACCCTCTTGAGACCTCCTTGGACCCCTTGAAGGACACCTTGGACCCCTTGAGACCCCCTTGAACCTCTTGAGACCCCCTTGGGCCTCTTGAAGGACCCCTTGAACCCCTTGAGACCCCCTTGGACCCCTTGAGACCCCCTTGGGCCCCTTGAGACCCTCTTGAGACCCCCTTGAACCTCTTGAGACCCCCTTGGACCTCTTGAAGGACCCCCTTGAACCTTTCGAGACCCCCTTGGGCCTCCTGAAGGACCCCCTTGGACCTCTCAAGGGACCCTTGGGCCTCTTGAAGGACCCCTTGAACCCCTTGAGACCCCCTTGGACCCCTTGAGACCCCCTTGGACCCCTTGAGATCCTCTTGAGACCTCCTTGGACCTCTTGAAGGACCCTCTTGAACCCCTTGAGACCCCCTTGGACCCCTTGAGACCCCCTTGGACCTCTTGAAGGACCCCTTGAACCCCCCTTGGACCCCTTGAGACCCTCTTGAGACCCCCTTGAACCCCTTGAGACCCCCTTGAACCTCTCGAGACCCCCTTGGACCTCTTGAAGGACGGCTTTGGACCCCTTGAGACCCCCTTGGAACCCTTGAAGGACCCCCTTGAACCCCTTGAGACCCCCTTGAACCTCTCGAGACCCCCTTGGGCCTCTTGAAGGACCCCTTGGGCCCCTTGAGACCCCCTTGGACCCCTTGAGACCCTCTTGAGACCTCCTTGGACCTCTTGAAGGACCCCTTGGACCTCTTGAGACCCCCTTGAGACCCTCTTGGGACCTCCTTGGACCCCTTGAGATCCCCTTTGAACCCTTGAGACCCCCTTGGACCCCTTGAGACCCCCTTGGACCCCTTGAGATCCCCTTTGAACCCTTGAGACCCTCTTGGACCCCTTGAGACCCCCTTGGACCTGCCGAAGGACCCCCTTGGCCCCCGCCCCAAGTGCCCCTGCAATCCCCGGACGCCCCCCCTTAGTGCTACCCCAGACCCCTCGGGGATCCCTGGGGCCCCCCCGGGTGCTTGTCCCCATGTGTCCCCCCCCCCAACGATCGTCCTGCCCCCCCAGAGGCCGTGGTGAGCAGCGGGCGGGTGGAGAAGTCCCCCCACGAGCAGGAGATCAAGTTCTTCGCCAAGGTCAGAGGGACCCCCAAAGCGTGGGGGGGACGGGGGACCCCAAAGTGTGTGTGGGGGGGGGCACAGGGGGGCTTCGGTACAAGCCAGTGGGCTGCTTGGGGGGGTCCCTGGGGGGGCGTTGGGGTCCCCTCTAGGGTGTTAGGGGTCCCTGGGGGGTATTTGGGGTCCCCCATAGGGTGTTTGGGGTCTCTGTGGGGTATTTGGGGTCCCCTATAGGGCGTTTGGGGTCCCCATGGGGTGCTCAGGGTCCCCTCTAGGGTGGTTGGGGTCTCTGTGGGGTGTTCGGGGTCCCCACGGGCTGTTTGGGGTCCCCTATAGGGCGTTTGGGGTCTCTATGGGGTGCTCAGGGTCCCCTCTAGGGTGTTAGGGGTCCCTGTGGGGTATTTGGGGTCCCTATAAGGTGTCTGGGGTCCCCACGGGCTGTTTGGGGTCCCCTATAGGGCGTTTGGGGTCCCTATGGGGTGCTCAGGGTCCCCTCTAGGGTGTTAGGGGTCCCCGTGGGGTGTTTGGGGTCCCCTATAGGGTGTTTGGGGTCTCTATGGGGTGCTCAGGGTCCCCTCTAGGGTGTTAGGGGTCCCTGTGGGGCGGTTGGGGGTCCCTATGGGATGCAGATGGCGGGGGGGGGGGGGGGGGGGGTCCTTGGGGGTCCCCGCCGGATGCCAACGTGGGTCCCGTGGGGCGTCGGGGCTGGTCCTTAGAGGGCCCTTGGGGTGTTTGGGGGGGGGGGTGTCTCTACGGGGTATTTGTGGGTCTCTGTGGGGTGTTTGGGGTCACTTATGGGGTGCCGGGGGGGGGACACACCCCCCCTCCTGACCCCCATCTCCCCCCAGATCCTGCTGCCCCTCATCAACCAGTACTTCCACAACCACTGCCTCTACTTCCTCTCCACCCCCGCCAAGGTGCTGGGCAGCGGGGGCCACGCCTCCAACAAGGAGAAGGAGATGATCACCAGGTGGGGGGCAGCCCCACACCCGCCGCTATGGGGCGCCCGGACCCCCAGACCCCCGGCCATGGGGCGCCCAGACCCCTCCTCGGACCCCCAGACCCCTGGAAATAGGGTGCTCGGACATCCAGACCCCCGACTCTGACTCCCACATCCCCGGCCATGGGGTGTCCAGACCCCCAGACCCCCAGACCCACATCTATGGGGCGCCCGGACCCCCAGACCCCCGGCCATGGGGCGCCCAGACCCCTCCTCGGACCCCCAGACCCCTGGAAATAGGGTGCTCGGACCTCCAGACCCCCAACTCCAACTCCCACATCCCCGGCCACGGGGTGACCACAGCCCCAGACCCACATCTATGGGGCGCCCGGACCCCCACACCCCCGGCCATGGGGTGCCCAGACCCCTCCTCAGACCCCCAGACCCCTGGAAATAGGGTGCTCGGACATCCAGACCCCCGACTCTGACTCCCACATCCCCGGCCATGGGGTGTCCAGACCCCCAGACCCCCAGACCCACATCTATGGGGCGCCCGGACCCCCAGACCCCCGGCCATGGGGCGCCCAGACCCCTCCTCAGACCCCCAGACCCCTGGAAATAGGGTGCTCGGACACCCAGACCCCCAACTGTGACTCCCACATCCCCGGCCATGGGGTGACCACACCCCCAGACCCCCAGACCCACATCTATGGGGCGCCCGGACCCCCAGACCCCCGGCCATGGGGCGCCCAGACCCCTCCTCGGACACCCAGACCCCTGGAAATAGGGTGCTCGGACCTCCAGACCCCCAACTCCAACTCCCACATCCCCGGCCATGGGGTGTCCAGACCCCCAGACCCCCAGCCATGGGGCACCCGGACCCCCAGACCCCTGGCCATGGGGCTCCCAGACCCCTCCTCAGACCCCCAGACCCCTGGAAATAGGGTGCTCGGACATCCAGACCCCCAACTGTGACTCCCACATCCCCGGCCATGGGGTATCCAGACCCCCAGACCCCCACCCGGACCCCCAGACCCCCGGCCATGGGGCACCCGGACCCCCAGACCCCCAACCATGGGGTGTCCAGACCCCCATCCCCTTGGGCAATGGGACGCCCCATCCCACCCTGTGCTCCTGGGGCGGGGGGGGGACGTGTCTCAGGGTGTCCCCCTGCACCCCCCCGGCCGAGGGGACTTGGGGGTCCACGCTGTCCCCTCGCTGGGGGTCTTGGGGACCCCCCCTGACCCCCCCGTCCCCCTCCTCCATCAGCCTCTTCTGCAAACTGGCCGCGCTCGTCCGCCACCGCGTCTCGCTCTTCGGTAAGGGGACGCGGCCGGGGACACCCCCCCCGCGGTGACAGGGGGTGACAAGGGGTGTCCCGGTGGCACCTGACATCCCTCCCCCCCCCCGTCGTCGTCCCCGTCCCCCTCCCCAGGGACCGACGCGCCGGCCGTGGTCAACTGCCTGCACATCCTCGCCCGCTCGCTGGACGCCAGGTGGGACGGTGCCACCGTGGCGGTGTCCTTGTCCCCACTGTCCCCACGGTGTCCTGGTGCCACCGTGGTGCTGTCCTTGTCCCCATGGTGGTGTCCTTGTCCCCATGGTGTCCTGGTGCCACCATGGTGGTGTCCTTGTCCCCACTGTCCCCACGATGTGTTGGTGCCACCATGGCGGTGTCCTTGTCCCCATGGTCCGCACAGTGTCCTGGTGCCACCATGGCAGTGTCCTGGTGCCACCATGCTGCTGTCCTTGTCCCCATGGTCCGCACGGTGTCCTGGTGCCACCGTGGTGGTGTCCTTGTCCCCATGGTCCGCACGGTGTCCTGGTGCCACCGTGGCGGTGTCCTTGTCCCCATGGTGGTGTCCTTGTCCCCATGGTGGTGTCCTTGTCCCCATGGTGTCCTGGTGCCACCATGGTGGTGTCCTTGTCCCCACTGTCCCCACGGTGTCCTGGTGCCACCGTGGCGGTGTCCTTGTCCCCACTGTCCCCACGGTGTCCTGGTGCCACCATGCTGCTGTCCTTGTCCCCACTGTCCCCATGGGTGTCCTGGTGCCACCGTGGTGCTGTCCTTGTCCCCACAGTGTCCTGGTGCCACCGTGGTGGTGTCCTTGTCCCCATGGTCTGCATGGTGTGTTGGTGCCACCATGGCGGTGTCCTTGTCTCCACTGTCCCCACGGTGTCCTGGTGCCACCGTGGCGGTGTCCTTGTCCCCACGGTGTCCTGGTGCCACCGTGGTGCTGTCCTTGTCCCCACTCTCCCCATGGTGTCCTGGTGCCACCATGGCGGTGTCCTTGTCCCCACAGTGTCCTGGTGTCACCATGGTGGTGTCCTTGTCCCCACTGGCCATGCCCCGTGTCCCCAGTGCTGCCCATGTGTCTCTGGGGTGGTGGCCATGCCCCATGTCCCCAACACTGCCCGTGTGTCCCCAGGATGGTGGCCATGCCCCATGTCCCGTGTCCCCCCAGGATGGTGGCCATGCCCCATGTCCCATGTCCCCAACGCTGCCCGTGTCCCCCCGGGGTGGTGGCCGTGCCCCATGCCCCGTGTCCCCAACGCTGCCCGTGTCCCCCCGGGGTGGTGGCCGTGCCCTGTGTCCCGCGTCCCCAACGCTGCCCGTGTCCCCCCGGGGTGGTGGCCATGCCCCGTGTCCTCAACGCTGCCCGTGTCCCCCCGGGATGGTGGCCGTGCCCCATGTCCCATGTCCCCAACGCTGCCCGTGTCCCCCCGGGGTGGTGGCCGTGCCGGTGCTGAGTGCCACCCCCCAGGACGGTGATGAAGTCGGGCCCCGAGATCGTCAAGGCGGGGCTGCGCTCCTTCTTCGAGAGCGCCTCCGAGGACATCGAGAAGATGGTGGAGAACCTCAAGCTGGGGAAGGTGACCCAGAGCCGCACCCAGGTGAAGGGGGTGGCCCAGAACATCAACTACACCACGGTGGCCCTGCTGCCCGTCCTCACCTCCCTCTTCGAGCACGTGGCCCAGCACCAGTTCGGGGACGACGTCATCCGTGAGCCCGGGGGGGACACCGTGGGGATGGGGGGACACCTTGGGGACAGGGAGGCTGGGAGGGAGGTGGGACGTGGGGAGACGTTGGGGACAGGGAGGTTGGGAGGCAGGTGGGACATGGGGACACGTTGGGGACACGGGGACAGGGAGGTTGGGAGGGAGGTGGGATGTGGGGGGACGTTGGGGACACGTTGGGGACATGTTGGGGACAGGGAGGTTGGGAGGGAGGTGGGACGTGGGGACGCGGGGACAGGGAGGTTGGGAGGGAGGTGGGACGTGGGGAGACGTTGGGGACACGTTGGGGACACGTTGGGGACAGGGAGGTTGGGAGGGAGGTGGGACGTGGGGAGACGTTGGGGACACGTTGGGGACGCGTTGGGGACACGTTGGGGTCAGGGAGGTTGGGAGGGAGGTGGGACGTGGGGAGACGTTGGGGACACGTTGGGGACACGTTGGGGACAGGGAGGTTGGGAGGGAGGTGGGACGTGGGGACACGTTGGGGAGACATTGGGGACACGTTGGGGACAGGGAAGTTGGGAGGGAGGTGGGACGTGGGGACACGTTGGGGACAGGGAGGTTGGGAGGGAGGTGGGACGTGGGGACACGTTGGGGACATGGGGACACGTTGGGGACGCGTTGGGGTCAGGGAGGTTGGGAGGGAGGTGGGACGTGGGGACACGTTGGGGACATGGGGACACATTGGGGACACGTTGGGGTCAGGGAGGTTGGGAGGGAGGTGGGACATGGGGACACGTTGGGGACAGGGAGGTTGGGAGGGAGGTGGGACGTTGGGGACACGTTGGGGACACGTTGGGGACAGGGAGGTTGGGAGGGAGGTGGGACGTGGGGACACGTTGGGGACACGTTGGGGACACGTTGGGGACAGGGAGGTTGGGAGGGAGGTGGGACGTTGGGGACACGTTGGGGACACGTTGGGGACACGTTGGGGACACGTTGGGGACAGGGAGGTTGGGAGGGAGGTGGGACGTGGGGAGACGTTGGGGACACGTTGGGGACACGTTGGGGACAGGGAGGTTGGGAGGGAGGTGGGACGTGGGGAGACGTTGGGGACACGTTGGGGACGCGTTGGGGACACGTTGGGGTCAGGGAGGTTGGGAGGGAGGTGGGATGTGGGGAGATGTTGGGGACACGTTGGGGACACGTTGGGGACACATTGGGGAGACGTTGGGGACACATTGGGGACAGGGAGGTTGGGAGGGAGGTGGGACGTGGGGAGACGTTGGGGACACGTTGGGGACAGGGAGGTTGGGAGGGAGGTGGGATGTGGGGAGACGTTGGGGACACGTTGGGGACAGGGAGGTTGGGAGGGAGGTGGGATGTGGGGAGACGTTGGGGACACGTTGGGGACACGGGGACAGGGAGGTTGGGAGGGAGGTGGGACGTGGGGAGACGTTGGGGACACGTTGGGGACACGTTGGGGACAGGGAGGTTGGGAGGGAGGTGGGACGTGGGGAGACGTTGGGGACACGTTGGGGACACGTTGGGGACAGGGAGGTTGGGAGGGAGGCGGGACGTGGGGGGACGTTGGGGACATGTTGGGGACACGTTGGGGACAGGGAGGTTGGGAGGGAGGTGGGACATGGGGGGATGTTGGGGACATGTTGGGGACACGGGGACACGTTGGGGACAGGGAGGTTGGGAGGGAGGTGGGACATGGGGAGATGTTGGGGACACGTTGGGGACACGTTGGGGACAGGGAGGTTGGGAGGGAGGTGGGACATGGAGACGTTGGGGACGGGGGCTCAGCAGGGCCACGGAGACCAGGGGACGCCTGGGGGGGACGCGGTGGGGACGGGGGGGTGACGAGGCAGGCTGAGGGCGCGGGGACAGTTTCGGGGACAGCCGGGGACGCCGCGGCCATGACCGTCCCCTGTCCCCGCAGTCGACGACGTCCAGGTCTCCTGCTACCGCATCCTCTGCAGCATCTACTCGCTGGGCACCACCAGGAACCCCTACGTGGAGAGGTGGGGGGCCGGGGGGGTCCCGCGTCCCCCCAAAACCCCTCTCCCTGCGGGGCCGGGGACACTCCTGGGGTGCCCGTGGGGCGCCCGTGGCTTTGGGTTGCCCATGACCATGGTGGCGTCCATGGCTCCGGGGTGGCCTTGGGGTACCGTTGCCCATGGGGTGCCCACGGAGCTGGGGTGACCATGGGGTGACCATGGGGTGACCATGGGGTGCCCCATGGGGTGCCCGTGTCCGTGGGGTGCCCGTGCCCCCTGGGACCCCCCCCCTTCCCCGCAGACCATGGGGTGCCCACGGGATGTTCATGAGATGCCCATGACCATGGTGGGGTCCATGGCTCCGGGGTGGCCCTGGGGTACCGTTGCCCATGGGGTGACCATGGGGTGACCATGGGGTGCCCCATGGGGTGCCCGTGTCCATGGGGTGCCCGTGCCCCCTGGGACCCCCCCCTCCCCGCAGACCACGTGGTGCCCACGGGATGTTCATGAGATGCCCATGACCATGGTGGGGTCCATGGCTTTGGGGTGGCCCTGGGGTACCGTTGCCCATGGGGTGCCCACGGAGCCGGGGTGACCATGGGGTGACCATGGGGTGCCCCATGGGGTGGCCGTGTCCATGGGGTGCCCGTGCCCCCTGGGACCCCCCCCCTTCCCCGCAGACCACGTGGTGCCCATGGGATGTTCATGAGATGCCCATGCCCATGCGATGCTCGTGCCCGTGGGACGCCGTGGGGTGCCGTGGGGCGCCGTGGGGCAGGGGGGTTGAGCCCGTGGCCTGTGCCCGCAGGCAGCGCCCGGCGCTGGGGGAGTGCCTGGCCCGCCTGGCGGCCGCCATGCCCGTGGCCTTCCTGGAGCCCCACCTCAACCAGTTCAACCCCTGCTCCGTCTACAGCACCAAGTCCCCCCGCGAGCGCGCCAGTGAGTGGGGCAGGGCCCCCCCCGGGGGTGTCCCCCCCGGGTGTCCCCCCCCAGGGTGTCCCCCCCCCCGCCCCGGGTTTCCCCCCCTCGGGTGTCCCCGTGGCCACCCCCGTGTCCCACAGTTGCTCGGGCTTTAGGGCGCCCCGCGGTTCTTCTTACCTCCATTTTTGGGGTACCCCCCCTTGCCCCCCCCCCAGTGGCTCCGGGTTTGGGGACCCCCAACGTCCCCGATGTCCCTCTCACTTGTCCCCATTTTGGGGTCCCCCCACGTCCCCGATGTCTCTCTCGCCTGTCCCCATTTCGGGGTCCCCCCACATCCCTGATGCCCCTCTCGCCCATTCCCACTTTGGGGTCCCCCCACATCCCTGATGTCCCTCTCGCCTGTCCCCACTTTGGGGACCCCCAACGTCCCCGATGTCCCTCTCGCCCATTCCCACTTTGGGGACCCCCAACGTCCCCGATGTCCCTCTCGCCCGTCCCCACTTTGGGGACCCCCAACGTCCCTGATGTCCCTCTCGCCCGTCCCCACTTTGGGGTCCCCGTTGCCCCTCTCACTCGTCCCCACCAGCTCTGGGGCACCCCCAAACCTCCCCAGCTTCGGGGCACCCCGACATCCCCCCCCCCCCAACACTGACTCAACCCCCCCTTGTCCCCGGGACCCCTCCCCTCGCCCCCACCTTGGTGCCACCACCACGTCCCCGTTGTCCCCCTCCAAGGTCTCACCGCGCTGGGGTCCCCTCCTCCCCCTCGCCGTGGGGTACCCTCCTCGCCGTGGGGTACCCTCCCCGCCGTGGGGCGTCCCCCTCGCCGTGGGGCGCCCCCCGGCCCGGTGCCAGCCCCGCTTTGTCCCCCGCAGTCCTGGGGCTGCCCAGCCGGGTGGAGGAGATGTGCCCCGACATCCCCGACCTGGAGCGGCTGATGCGGGACATTGGGGGGCTGGCGGAGTCGGGGGCCCGTTACACCGAGATGCCCCACGTCATCGAGGTGACCCTCCCCATGCTCTGCAACTACCTGCCCCGCTGGTGGGAGCGGGGGCCCGACACCCTGCCCCAGGGGCCCTGGCCCACCGCCGTCACCGGGCAGCACCTCAACGCCCTCCTGGGCAACATCCTCCGCATCGTGGTCAACAACCTGGGCATCGACGAGGCCTCCTGGATGAAGCGCCTGGCAGGTGGGGGGGCTGGGGGCCCCACGGGGGGGGGCTGGGGGCCGTGGGTGGTCCCACAGGTCAGCTGGTGGCTTTTGGTGGTCCCACGGGTGGTGCCAGTGGTCCCAAGGACGGTGCCGGTGGTCCCAAGGGTGGTGCCGGTGGTCCCAAGGATGGTGCTGGTGGTCCAAAGGGTGGTGCCGGTGGCCCCGGACAAGTTCTAGAGATGATGCTGGTGGCCCTCGGTGGTCCCACAGATGAGCTGGTGGCTTTTGGTGGTCCCAAGGACAGTGCCGGTGGTCCCAAGGATGGTGCCGGTGGTCCCAAGGACGGTGCTGGTGGTCCCAAGGGTGGTGCCAGTGGTCCCAAGGACGGTGCTGGTGGTCCCAAGGATGGTGCTGGTGGTCCAAAGGGTGGTGCTGGTGGCCCTGGACAAGCTCTAGAGATGACGCTGGTGGCCCTCGGTGGTCCCACAGATGAGCTGGTGGCTTTTGGCGGTCCCAAGGACGGTGCCAGTGGTCCCAAGGACAGTGCTGGTGGTCCCAAGGACGGTGCTGGTGGTCCCAAGGATGGTGCCAGTGGCCCTGGACAAGTTCTATAGATGATGCTGGTGGCCCGCGGTGGTCCCACAGATGAGCTGGTGGCTTTTGATGGTCCCAAGGACGGTGCCGGTGGTCCCAAGGACGGTGCCGCTGGTCCCAAGGGTGGTGCTGGTGGTCCAAAGGGTGGTGCTGGTGGCCCTGGACAAGTTCTAGAGATGACGCTGGTGGCCCTCGGTGGTCCCACAGATGAGCTGGTGGCTTTTGGTGGTCCCAAGGACGGTGCCGGTGGTCCCAAGGACGGTGCTGGTGGTCCCAAGGGTGGTGCCGGTGCTCCAAAGGGTGGTGCTGGTGGTCCCAAGGATGGTGCTGGTGGTCCCAAGGATGGTGCCGGTGGTCCAAAGGGCAGTGCTGGTGGCCCTGGACAAGTTCTAGAGATGATGCTGGTGGCCCTCGGTGGTCCCACAGATGAGCTGGTGGCTTTTGGCGGTCCCAAGGGTGGTGCTGGTAGTCCCAAGGATGGTGCTGGTGGTCCCAAGGACAGTGCTGGTGGTCCAAAGGGTGGTGCTGGTGGTCCCAAGGACGGTGCTGGTGGTCCAAAGGGTGGTGCCGGTGGCCCTGGACAAGTTCTAGAGATGACGCTGGTGGCCCTCGGTGGTCCCACAGATGAGCTGGTGGCTTTTGGTGGTCCCAAGGGTGGTGCCGGTGGCCCTGAGTGGCCCCACAGATGGTGCTGGTGGACGTGGGTGGTCCCAGGGAGGTGGTGGTGGCCCTGGACCAAGTTGTAGGGATGATGCCGGTGGTCCTGAGTAGTCCCACAGATGGTGCTGGTGGCCATGGGAGGTCCCAGGGGTGGTGCTGGTGGCCATGGGTGGTCCCAGGGAGGGTGCTGGTGGCCATGGATGGTCCCAGGGAGGTGGTGGTTGCCATGGGTGGTCCCAGGGAGGTGGTGGTGGCCATGGGTGGTCCCATGGAGGGTGCTGGTGGCCATGGGTGGTCCCAGGGATGATGCTGGTGGCCATGGATGGTCCCAGGAAGGTTCTGGTGGCCATGGGTGGTCACAGGGACGACGCTGGTGGCCACGGGAG
This sequence comes from Sterna hirundo, assembly GCA_009819605.1. Classification (NCBI taxonomy): domain Eukaryota; kingdom Metazoa; phylum Chordata; class Aves; order Charadriiformes; family Laridae; genus Sterna; species Sterna hirundo. The sequence continues at coordinate 11,012 of WNMW01000062.1, forward strand.
GTCCCAGGAAGGTTCTGGTGGCCATGGGTGGTCCCAGGGACGATGCTGGTGGCCATGGATGGTCCCAGGAAGGTTCTGGTGGCCATGGGTGGTCCCAGGGACAATGCTGGTGGCCATGGGTGGTCCCATGGAGGGTGCTAGTGGCCATGGGTGGTCCCATGGAGGGTGCTGGTGGCCATGGATGGTCCTAGGGATGATGCTGATGGCCATGGGTGGTCCCAGGGATGATGCTGGTGGCCATGGGTGGTCCCAGGGAGGGTGCTGGTGGCCACGGGAGGTCCCAGGAAGGTGGTGGTGGCCATGGGTGGTCCTAGGGATGATGCTGGTGGCCATGGGTGGTCCCATGGAGGGTGCTGGTGGCCATGGGTGGTCCCAGGAAGGTTCTGGTGGCCATGGATGGTCCCAGGGAGGTGGTGGTGGCCATGGATGGTCCCAGGGATGATGCTGGTGGCCATGGGTGGTCCCATGGAGGGTGCTGGTGGCCATGGATGGTCCCAGGGAGGTGCTGGTGGCCATGGGTGGTCCCAGGGAGGGTGCTGGTGGCCATGGGTGGTCCCAGGGATGATGCTGGTGGCCATGGATGGTCCCAGGAAGGTTCTGGTGGCCATGGGTGGTCCCAGGGATGACGCTGGTGGCCACGGGTGGTCCCAGGGAGGTGGGGGCGTCCCCCCGGGCACGTCCCCCAGCTGCCGCCCCCCCCCCCCCTCGCCCTGTCCCCCCCCAGTGTTCGCCCAGCCCATCGTCAGCAAGGCCCGGCCGGAGCTGCTGCGCTCCCACTTCATCCCCACCATGGAGAAGCTGAAGAAGCGGGCGGGGAAGGTGGTGGCCGAGGAGGAGCAGCTGCGCATGGAGGCCAAGGCGGAGGGGGAGGACGCCGAGCTGCTCATCCGCGACGAGTTCTCCGTCCTCTGCCGCGACCTCTACGCCCTCTACCCCCTGCTCATCCGCTACGTGGACAACAGCCGGTGAGGGGGGGGGGCGCAGGGGGTGCCGAGGGACGTCCCGGGGGGACCTTGGGCGGCTCCTGGTGGAGCCAAGGGCAGAAGGCGTGGGGCAAAACTGGGCGGGGCGGGGACCATCATCTCCTGATGGTGGCCCTGGGGACCCACCGATGGTGGCCATGGGGACCCACTGATGGTGGCCATGGGGACCCACTGATGGTGGCTGTGGGGGCCCATTGATTGTTGGCCATGGGGACCCACTGATGGTGGCCATGACGATCTACTGATGGTGGCCATGGGGACCTACCGATGTTGGCCATGGGGACCCATTGATGGTGGCCATGGGGACCCACTGATGGTGGCCCTGGGGGCCCATTGATTGTTGGCCCTGGGGACCCACCAATGGTGGCCATGGCGATCTACTGATGGTGGCCATGGAGACCCACTGATGGTGGCCATGGCAACCTACCCATGTTGGCCACAGGGACCCATTGATGGTGGCCATGGGGACCCACTGATGTTGGCCATGGGGACCCACTGATGTTGGCCGTGGGGACCCACTGATGTTGGCCGTGGCGATCTACTGATGGTGGCCATGGGGACCTGCCCATGTTGGCCATGGGGACCTACTGATGGTGGCCCTGGGGACCCACTGATGGTGGCCATGGCAACCTACCCATGTTGGCCACAGGGACCCACTGATTGTGGCCACAGGGACCCACTGATGTTGGCCATGGCGACCTACCTATGTTGGCCCTGGGGACCCACTGATGGTGGCCGCGGGGACCCACTGATGTTGGCCATGGCGACCTACCCATGTTGGCCCTGGGGACCCACTGATGTTGGCCATGGGGACCTACCAATGGTGACCCTGGGGACCCACCGATGGTGGCCATGGGGACCCACCGATGGTGGCCCTGGGGACCCACTGATGTTGGCCATGGGGACCCACTGATGTTGGCCATGGCGATCTACTGATGGTGGCCATGGGGACCTACCGATGGTGGCCATGGCGACACACTGATGGTGGCCATGGCAACCTACCCATGTTGGCCACAGGGACCCATTGATGGTGGCCATGGGGACCTACCAATGTTGGCCATGGGGACCCACTGATGTTGGCCGTGGGGACCTACTGATGGTGGCCATGGGGACCCACTGATGGTGGCCGTGGCGATCTACTGATGGTGGCCATGGGGACCTGCCCATGTTGGCCACGGGGACCCACTGATGTTGGCCCTGGGGCCCCACTGGTGGTGGCGGCGGGGCCCCACTGATGGTGGGGGTGGGTCCGGCAGGGCCAAGTGGCTGACGGAGCCCAACGAGGACGCGGAGGAGCTGTTCCGCATGGTGGGGGAGGTCTTCATCTACTGGTCCAAGTCCCATGTGAGTCGGGGGGGGGGGAGGCACCGGGCCGGGGCCGGGGGGGGGGGGTCGCTCAGCCCCACATCTTCTCCCCACGCCTTCCTTCCCCCGCTCTGCCCCACGGCAGAACTTCAAGCGCGAGGAGCAGAACTTCGTGGTGCAGAACGAGATCAACAACATGTCCTTCCTCACGGCCGACAGCAAGAGCAAGATGGCCAAGGTACGGGGGGGCGGGGGGCGCCCCACACCTCTGTGTGTGTCCCTGTGTCCGTCCACCCCCACCTCCTGCGTGGCACCCCCGGAGCCCCCCAACCGCCACCCCCCCGCCCCACGCCCTCCCTGAGTCTGCCCAAACCCACCCGACCCCAGGGGTGCCCCTGCCCGCAACCCACCCCACGCCCCCAAACCACCCCCAAAACCCACCCTGTGCCCCCAAACCGCCCCACAACCCACCCCTGGTGCCCCCAAACCACCCCCAAACCCACCCAGTGACCCCAAAGTGCCCCACAACCCACCCCTGGTGAAACCAAACCATCACCAAACCCACCCAGTGCCCCCAAACCACCCCCACAACCCACCCCTGGTGCCCCCAAAACACCCCATAACCCACCCTGTGCCCCCAAAGTGCCCCAAAACTCATCCCTCGTGTCCCCAAACCACCCCACAACTCACCCCGTGCCCCCAGAGTGCCCCAAAACCCATCCCTCATGCCCCCAAACCACCCCCAAACTCACCCCTGATGCCCCCAAATCACCCCATAACCCACCCTCTGCCCCAAACCGCCCCAAAACCCACCCCTGGTGCCCCCAAACCACCCCCAAAACCCACCCCTGGTGCCCCCAAACCACCCCCAAACCCACCCCAACCTCCAAACCCACCCAACCCCAGGTGCCCCCATCCCTCCCCACACCCCTGGTGCCCCCAAACCACCCCCAAAACCCACCCAGTGACCCCAAAGTGCCCCACAACCCACCCCTGGTACCCCCAAACCATCCCCAAACCCACCCCGTGCCCCCAAAGTGCCCCAAAACCCACCCCTGGTGCCCCCAAACCATCCCCAAACCCACCCCGTGCCCCCAAAGTGCCCCAAAACCCACCCCTGGTGCCCCCAAACCACCCCACAACCCACCCTGTGCCCCCAAACCCACCCAACCCCAGGTGTTCCCATCCCTCCCCACACCCCTGGTGCCCCCAAACCACCCCCAAAACCCACCCCTGGTGCCCCCAAACCATCCCCAAACCCACCCCGTGCCCCCAAAGTGCCCCAAAACCCACCCCTGGTTCACCCAAACCACCCCACAACCCACCCTGTGCCCCCAAAGTGCCCCAAAACCCATCCCTTGTGCCCCCAAAACACCCCATAACCCACCCTGTGCCCCCAAAGTGCCCCAAAACCCATCCCTCGTGCCCCCAAACCACCCCACAACCCACCCCGTGCCCCCAAAGTGCCCCACAACCCACCCCTGGTGCCCCCAAACCCACCCCAAAACCCACCCCTGGGACCCCCAACTCCCCCCAGACCTGGGTATCTCCATCCCTCCCGACCCTCCTGGTACCCCCAACCTCCCCCCAAACTCTGGCATCTCCATCCCTCCTGCCCCACCCGCTGCCCCCCAACCCCCTTCTCCAGGGGGCTCCGGCCCCCCAGAACCCCCCCCCCGCCTCCGTGGGGCCGGGGACCTAACGCTGTCTCTTCTCTCCTGCCCTCGGCTGCGGGTGCTGGCACCTAGTCCGGAGACGGCCAGGTTAGCGGGGCCGCGCCGCGCGGGGAGGGGGCCAGGGACCCCGGCCCCCGCCCTGGGGCCCTGCCCTATGGGGCCGCC
>WNMW01000063.1:0-15201 GCA_009819605.1 Sterna hirundo
GACCAACTGGGAGACACTGGGATTGGACTGGGACGCACTGGGAGACACTGGGACATACTGGGATTGGACTGGTGCTATACTGGGACACACTGGGATTGTACTGGGACACACTGGGACATTCTGGGACACACTGGGACACATTGGGACATACTGGGATTGTACTGGGACACCCTGGGACACACTGGGAGACACTGGGATTCTACTGGGACACACTGGTCCTATACTGGGACACATTGGGACATACTGGGACATACTGGGATTGTGCTGGGACACACTGGGTTTGTACTGGGATGCACTGGGGTCACACGGGGGGTCACACGGGGGGGGTCACACGGGGGGGGACACACGGGGGTGTCACACGGGGGGGTCACGGGGGGGTGTCACACGGGGGGGGGGTCACACGAGGGGGGGGGGTCACACGGGGGGGGGACACACGGGGGGGGTCACACGGGGGGTCACACGAGGGGGGGGGGGGTCACACGGGGGGGGGACACACGGGGGTGGTGCCGGTGCCCCCCCCCACTCCCAGGCTCCGTCATCCCCATCCCCCGCCCCGCAGCCCCCCCCCCCCCGCCCCCGGGACCCCCCCCCCCCTCACAGCCCCGCCCCCCCCCGCCCCCCCCCCCCCCGTCCCCACAGCGCGGATCCGCCCGCCCCCCCCCCCTCCCCCCCGCTCCCGCAGCACCGACCCCCCCCCGCACCCTCAGACCCCCCCCCGCATCCCCAGCACAGGGACCCCCCGCATCCCCAGCCCCCCCCCCCAGCACAGGGACCCCCCGCACCCTCAGACCCCCCCCCCCCCAGCACAGGGACCCCCCCGCACCCTCAGACCCCCCCCCCAGCACAGGGACCCCCCCGCACCCTCAGACCCCCCCCCCCAGCACAGGGACCCCCCGCATCCCAGCCCCCCCCCCCCCAGCACAGGGACCCCCCCGCACCCTCAGACCCCCCCCGCCCCCACTCACGCCGCGCCGGGGGCTCATGTCCGGGGGGGGGAGGGGGGGGGGACCCGCACCGGGCCCCGCTCCGGCAGCGGCAGCGGCGGGGGGGGGCGGGGCGGGGGGGGAGGGGCTGCGGGGGTTGGGGGGGGGCGGGGGCCGTGTCTCACCTCCCCCCGCCACCGCCCGCGGGACCGGGGGGGGGCACCCACCGCACCCCCCCAAACCCACGGCACCCCCCAAACCCCCCGCACCGGCCATGGGGGGACGGGGACACCGCGACACCGGCTGCCCCACGGCACCCACTGCCCCACAGCACCCACTGCCCCACGGCACCCACTGCCCCACAGCATTCACTGCCCCACGGCATTCACTGCCCCACAGCACCCACTGCCCCACAGCACCCACTGACCCACGGCACCCACAGCCCCACGGCACCCACTGCCCCACAGCATTCACTGACCCACAGCATTCACTGACCCATGGCACCCACTGCCCCACGGCACCCACTGCCCCATGGCACCCACTGCCCCACAGCACCCACTGCCCCACGGCACCCACTGCCCCACGGCATTCACTGCCCCATGGCACCCACAGCCCCACGGCACCCACTGCCCCACAGCATTCACTGCCCCACGGCATTCACTGCCCCACAGCACCCACTGCCCCACAGCACTCACTGCCCCACAGCATTCACTGCCCCACAGCATTCACTGCCCCACAGCACCCACTGACCCACGACACCCACTGCCCCCACTGCCCCACAGCATTCACTGCCCCATGGCACCCACAGCCCCACAGCACCCATTGACCCACAGGACCCGCTGCCCCACGGCACCCACCGCACCCTGCAACGGGGGGACGGGGGCACCGCGACACCCGCGGCACCTGCTGCCCCACGGCACCCACTGCCCCATGGCCCCACGGCCCCATGGAACTCACTGCCCCACAGCACCCACAGCCCCGCAGCCCCACGGCACCTGCAGCCCCACGGCCCCCGGCGTGGAAGGGGTTAACCCCGACCAGTGCCCCCAGTGCCCCCGGTTTGGTGGGGGTGAACCCCAACTGTGGGGTGGGGGTTACCCCCCAGCCGAGTCCCCAGCGGGGGGTTCCCGGGGGGGGGGGGGGGGGCAGCGGGCACACGCCGGGCACAGCCGGGGCCTGCTGCCGGGCACCGCGGCCACCCCCGGCACCCCCGGCACCCCCGGCACCCCACACCCCCCACACCCCCCCACACCGCCCCCCACACCCCCCCACACCCCCCCACCCCGGCCCCCCGGCACCCACGCACCGCAGTCACCGCGCCCCAGGTGCCCGGGCGGCTGCGGCGGCAGCGCGCGGCATCACCAGCCTTCCTCCCTCTGCCAGCCTTCCTCCTCCTCCTCCTCCTCCTCCTCCTCCTGCTGCTGCCACCCAGTTCCTGCCGGCGCAGCCGCCCTCCGCTCCCGCCTTCCCCCCGCCGCCGCCGCCGCCGCGCCGGGGACACCGGGGACAGGCCGGGGACAGGCCGCCGAAGCCCACCCGGGAGGTGACGCCAGCCCCTGGCGAGGGCACCGGCACCGGCACCGGCCCCGCGGCCACCGCGTCCCCCCACCCGCAGGGAGCGCGGCCCAGGCGGCGGCTGCCGGCAGCGGCCTCGGCGGAGGCACCGGTTGCCGCATCCGGGCACCGCGTGAGCCGTGGCGGGGGGAGATGCCGGGACCCCCGGCTCGACACCACGCGGCCTCCGGGCAACGCCACCGGCACGGCCACCGGCACGGCCACCGGCATGGCCACCCACAGCCTGCCCGCCTCCGTGCCGCAGGCCAGCCGGCAGCCAGCTGGCAACCGGAGACCGTGCCGGCAACCGGACACAGTGCCGGCAACCAGAGACTGTGCCGGCAACCGGAGACCGTGCCGGGAAATGGCGCGGGTGCCGGCAACCGGAGACTCTGCCGGCAACCGGAGACCGTGCCGGCAACCGGAGACCGGTGCCAGCAAATGGAGCCGGTGCCGGGAAATGGCGCAGGTGCCGGCAGCCGCGGCGGGGCCTGAGGGGTCAGCGGTGCCGGTGCTGGTGCGGTGGGAGGGAGCCCGCGGCTCCCCCGGTGCCCACCGGCACACACGGGCGCGGGAGCCCCTGCACACGCATGATCCCCCTGCCGTGAAGGCACACGCGTGTGCGCACCACGGGGACGGCGTCTGCGGGCGGGCGATGGCACACACCGGCACAGACGGACACGCACACGCACAGACACGCATGGACACGCGTGTGCTCGCCTTCCCCACACGCACACACACACGTCACGGGCGCAGGTGAACACACACACGTGAAGTGCACACGCGTGTCGGACTGAACACGTGTGTGCAAACCCCCGGCCGTGCGTGTACACGGGCACGGACACGCGTGTGCTCGCCTTCCCCATGAACAGACGTGTCACTAACACAGGTGAACGCACACACGTGAGCGTGCACATGCGTGTCAGACTGAACACGTGTGTGCAAACTGGGGGGGGCACGGGCACGCACGGACACGCATGTGCTCGCCTTCCCCACGCACACACACACGTCACGGGCGCAGGGGAACGCACAGACGTGGAGTGCACACGCGTGTGCAACCCCCTGGCTGTGTGTGCACACGGGCACGGACACGCAAGGACACGCGTGTGCTCTCCCCCCCCCCCGCCACTGCCCCTGACGCCGCGTGTGCCGCCTTCGGGCACCCCTTGCCCCGGGAGACCCCCCCGGAACCCCCAGTACCCCACGGCACCTCCTGGCACCCCACGGCACCCCATGGATCCTACGGCACCCCATGGAACCCCCAGCACCCCACGGCACCCCATGGCATCCAGTGACACCCCATGGAACCCCCAGAACCCCTGGCACCCCATGGATCCTATGGCACCTCATGGCACTCCACGGCACCCCATGGCACCTCCTGGCACCCCATGGCACCCCCAGCACCCCATCTCACCCCCTGGCACCCCCCGGCACCCCCTTACCGGCCGAGCCTGGGCCCCTGGCAGAGGCGGCGCTGCCGGTGGTGGCCCCGGGAGGTGGCCCCGGGAGGTGGCACGGGACCAGCCGCGGACAAAGGGCCCCTTTGAGCCCCCCACGGGCCCCTCGGGGACATGGGGACAAAGGTCCGGCCGGGCTGGCACCGGCGGCACCCGCTCACCGCCACGGCGCCGGGGCCTGGCACGCCGGGGATGGGGGCCGGCGACCCCCCGGCGGGGGGACCCCGCGGTGACGGGGACCCCCCGGCACCCACCGCGTCACCGTCGGGTCCGGCCGTGCCGGGGAGGAGGGGGGTCCCGGCGGTGGGAGCCCCAGATGTGCGGCCCCTCCCGGCCCCCCGGGGACACCGCGGAGGGACAGACACCCCCCGGGCCCTGGCCACTGTGTCCCCCGTGTCCCCCATGTCCCTTGTGTCCCCCGTGTCACCCATGTCACCCGTGTCCCCCCTGTCCCTTGTGTCCCCCATGTCACCTGTGTCCCCCCTGTCCCCTGTGCCCCCCATGTCCCCCATGTCCCTTGTGTCCCCCATGTCCCTTGTCCCCTGTGTCACCCGTGTCCCTTTTGTCCCCTGTGTCACCCATGTCCCCTGTGCCCCCCATGTCACTCATGTCCCCTGTGTCCCCCCTGTCCCTTGTGTCCTCCATGTCCCCCATGTCCCCTGTGCCCCCCATGTCACCCATGTCCCTTGTGTCCCCCATGTCCCTTGTCCGCCATGTCACCCATGTCCCCCCTGTCCCTTGTGTCCCCTGTGCCCCCCATGTCCCCTGTGTCCCTTCTGTCCCCCATGTCCCCTGTGTCCCTTCTGTCCCCCATTTTTCCCATGTCACCCATGTCCCCTGTGTCCCCTGTGCCCCTTGTGTCCCCCCATGTCACCTGTGTCCCCAAATGTCCCTCATGTCCCCTGTGTCCCCCATTTTCCCCATGTCACCCATGTCCCCTGTGTCCCTTCTGTCCCCCATGTCCCCTGTGCCCCCCATCCCCCCTTGTGTCCCCCCGTATCCCCTGTGTCCCCCATGTCCCCTCCGTGTCCCCTCCGTGTCCCCCGGGAGCACAGCTTGGAGCAGGGCTGGAGCAGGGGGGGGGAGTCCCCCCGCCCCCCCATGGAGCAGGGGGGGGGCAGCGCAGGCAGGGTCCGGCCGTGCCGGGGGTGCCCGTGTCCCCCCCCCCCCCCCGTGGGCTCGCTGTGCCCCCGGCCAGTTGCCACCCCCCCGAGCCGTGGGTCCGGGACCGCGGGGCCCTCGGTGCCGGCTCCGTCCCCGTCCCGCCGTGGGGCGCCGGGGGGGGGCCGTGCCAGGGCCTGCGGTTTGGCTCCGGCACCAGGAACTGGAACTTTCCGCGGCCTCCACCCTCTGCCTGCACCCTGCCATGCCGGCACGGGGGGGTGATGCCGGCACGGGGGGGCGACGCTGGCACGGGGGGGCGATGCCGGCACAGGGGGGGGACGCCGGTACAGTTGGCAGTGCTGGCACGGGGGGGACACGCTGGTACTCACGAGTGATGCCGGCAGAGGTTGGCGATGCCATGGGGGGGGGAGGTGATGCCGGCAGAGGTTGGCGATGCCATGGGGGGGGCGATGCCGTCGGGGGTGGGCGATGCCGGCAGAGGTTGGTGATGCCGTGGGGGGGGGCGATGCCATCGGGGGGAGAGATGATGCCGGCAGAGGTTGGCGATGCCATGGGGGGGGGGATGCCGTTGGGGTGGGCGATGCCGGCAGAGGTTGGCGATGCCATGGGGGGGGCGATGCCATCAGGGGGGAGGTGATGCCGGCAGAGGTTGGCGATGCCATGGGGGGGCGATGCCGTCGGGGGTGGGCGATGCCGGCAGAGGTTGGTGATGCCATGGGGGGGGGGGGGGCGATGCCGTTGGGGGGGGGCGATGCCATAAGCTCACCCCTCGCCCCAGCCCTGGCACAGCCGCCCTGGCCGCGGTGTCCCCGGGCTGGCGCAGCACCCGGGGGGGGGGGGGGGGGTGTGCCGCAGGGGGCACCGAGGGGTCCCAGCCCTGGCACCGAACCCCATGGTGGCACCGCGGGAGTGAATGGGGGGGGGGGGGTCCGGTCCCCATGGCTGGGGGGGGCCCAAAGGGACCCCAAGGCCAGGACGGGGGGGACGGGACAGTCCGGGGGGGGGGGGGGGGGGTCGTCCGTGTCCCCCAGCCGGGCGGGATGAGCCCAAAGGGGACAGTGGCCACGGGCTGGGGGGGAGGAGGGTCAGACCCTGCACCGCCGCCAGCCCCCCATCACCGCGGCCCCCCCAGAGCACAGCCCTGACCCCCCCACCCCAACTCCCAGCCACAGGAAAAGGGATTATTATTCCCACTTTCACTTTTATTGCACTGGTGACACCCCCCGCACCCCCCCCCCCCCCGAGTCCTCCTGTGCCCCCCAAGTCCCGGGGGGGGCTGGTTGGGGGGGGGGGGGTGTGTGTCGAGGGGTGTCGCGTCCCCCCCCAGACCGCAAACCCCCCAGGGTCGAGACCCCCCCCCCCAGAGCCTGGGGCAGGGCAGGGACCCCCGTAACCGCCCCCCCCACCCCGGGGCAGGGGGTCGGGGGGTGCTGGGGGGGGTGGGGTGTCAGGGGGGCCCCCCCCGGCGGCGGCAGGTGAGGAGGTACTGGGGGTAGGCCTGGGTGTCGTTGAAGATGACGAAGATGGCGGGGTGCCGGGGGTCGTCCACCACGCTGTCGTAGCGCCGGGGGGGGCCGGCCCCGTCCCGCAGCGGGGGGGCCCGCAGCCCCCGCCCCCCGGCCGCGAACTCCCCCGTCAGCACTTTGGCCACGAAGACGCGCTTGGTGCCGTCGGCGGCGGGGGGCGAGTACCGGTCCTGCGCCGAGATGGCCGCCCGCGCCGCGAAGTAGACGCCCAGGCCGTAGAGCGCGGCTGAGGGAGGGAGGGACGGGGGGGGTCAGGGGGGGCACGGGGGTCTCGCCATGCCCCGATGGGCAACGCCGCGCCGGGACCGGCAACGCTGTGCCCAGATTGACAACACCACGCCGGCATCGGCAGAGCCATGCTGGATTGGCAGCTCCGTACCCGGATGGGCAATGCCGCACCCGGATGGGCAATGCCGTGCCCGGATCGGCAATGCCGTGCCCGGACCGGCAGAGCGATGCTGGATCGGTGATACCACGGCCCAATTGGCAATGCCGTGCCCGGGTGGGTGATGCCGTGCCCCAACAGGCAATGCCACGGCCTAACGGGCAATGCCATGCCCAGATGGGCAACGCCGCGGCCCGATGGGCGGTGCCATACCCAGACCGGCAACGCTGTGCCCCGATCGGCAACGTCGTGCCCAGATGGGCAACTCCATGCCCGGATTGGCAAGGCCATGCCCAGATTGGCGATGCCACGTCCCGATGGGCAGTGCCATGCCCCGATCAGTAATGCCACGCCTGGACTGGCAGAGCCACGCCCGATCGGCGATGCCACGGCCCAATGGGCACCCCACGCCCCGACCAGTGCTGCTGTGCCAGGACCAGCCGTGCCGTGCCCCGGATGGTTCGGCAGTGCCGTGCCCCAGTTGGCGATGCCGTGCCTGGACACGCAATGGTGTGTCCCCACGGGTAATGCCATGCCCAGACTGGCGGTGCCGTACCCGGATCGGCAATGCCATGGCCGGATGGGCAATGGTGTGCCCCAAGGGGCAACCCCGTACTGGCATTGGCAATGTCGTGCCCAGATGGGCAATGCCATGGCCAGACCCGCGGTGCCATGCCCCAGTAGGCGATGCCATGGCCCGATTGGCAATACCGTGCCCAGACTGGCAACGCCACGGCCCGATTGGCAATGGTGTGCCCAGACCGGCGTTGCCGTGCCGGGACAAGCAATGCCGTGGCCGGATTGGCGACGCCGTGCCAGGATGGGCGACGCCGTGCCCGGCCGGCCGGCCGCCCCGCGCGCGCGGCGCTCACCGTTCTTGCCGCAGAAGCTGCGGTTGAAGCCGTGCAGGCAGATCTCGCGGCTGGAGCTCCGGCTGGTGCCGTGGAAGAGGACGCGCTCCACGGGGGCGCCGCCGGCGCGGCCCCTCTCCATGCTGGCTCTCTTCAGGCGGTACTGCTCGTACAGCAGCGGGTGGATCAGCTTCTCCACCTGCCGGGCGGCACCGCAGCGTCCGGGGCTCTGCCGCGGCCACACCGCCCGCGGCCTCGCCCCGCACCTCCCCCCAGCCCCGGCGGCGCCGGCACCCACCTTGACGATGGCGATGTGGCTGTGCAGCTCCTCCAGCGTCCGGTAGAAATGGCTGACGGTGTCGCGGAATTCCTCCGAGTCCTCGGCCAGAGGCAGCAGCCGCACCTCCTCCTCCGCCGCCACCCCCGGCCCTGCCGGACACGGCACCCGCTGAACGTCGGTGCGGCGCGGCACGGCACACCGGTACCGCGGCACCATCCCATTCACAGGGTGCCACGGTGGAGAAGGACCGGCACCGCGGCACCGTCTGGTTCACAGGGTGCCCCAGCTGGGCAGAACCGGCACCGCGGCCTTCACGTGGCGCCATGATGGACCACAACCGGCACCGCGGCACCCTCCCATTCGCGCAGTGCCATGGTGGAGAAGGACTGGCATTGCGGCACCGTCCGGCCCACCCGGTGCCATGTCAGGGCAGGACCGGCACCGCGGCACCACCTCGTTCACGCAGCACCGCGGCGGCACTCACCGAGCAGGCTGTCGGCCGGGGGCTGGCTGCGTGAGACGGGGGCGACGCTGGCGTTGCCGATGTCGTACTCCTCCATGCGCTGCAGGTCGACGGTGAAGGGCCGCCCGTCCAGCAGCAGGTCCAGCCGGCGCTGCTGGCGCTGCCAGGCCCCTTCCAGCAGCGCCGCGGCCTCGCCGGGGTAGGGGATGGCGGTGCCGGCGTGGTCCCAGCGCACCCAGTGGGCGCCGGCGTTGCCGTGGCGGGGCTGGCCGGGCTGCGGCAGGTGCCGGAGCAGGAGGCGGAGGTCGCGGGCGGCGGCGGCGGTGTATTCGGCGAAGCCGTGCAGCGTGGCGGTGCCGGCGCGCAGACCCAGGCGGACGGCGTGCCGGCGCTGCAGGAGGACGAGGCATCGCCGGCACCGCGCCGGCAGCGCCCGCAGCCGCTCGCTCTGCACCGTCTGTGCCCGCAGCCGCCCCGCCAGCGCCCGCTCCAGCTCCCCCGGCACCGCCGCCACGTCCCGCTCGAAGGAGGAGAACACCAGCACCCGCGCCGCGTCCGCCGCCGGCAGCCATTCCTCCAGAGAGGCCTCCAGCGCCGCCAGGAGCCCGGCGTCTTCCTCCTCCTCCTCCTCCTCCTCCCGGCGGTGGGAGCGGAGGGAGAGCGCGGTGGCCCGCGCCAGCTCCTCCTCCTCGCGCCCTGTGTCCTCCATGGAGCGCTGGATGGCCAACACCATCTGCGCCGCCTCCTCCTCCTCCTCCTCCTCCTCTTCCTCCTCCATCCCGGCCCTTCGCCCGCCCCACAGCGGCTCCCCGGCGCCATCCCCGTCGGGGGGCTCGGTGAAGGGGTCCAGGTCGTGGCCGGGGGGCGGCGGGGGCTCAGCATCGCCGGCGGCGTTGCCGGGGCGCAGCGCTGCCAGCAGCTCCTTGATCTCCTCTGCCGGGAGCAGCCAGGTGTCACCCGCGGGCCCCGACCGCGGCACACGGCGGGGACCGGTGTCCGTGTCCCCCTCCCACCGTGGTGCCGGGAGAGGCCCCTCACCGATGCTGGGGTGAAGGCCGTCTCCATCGGCACCATCCTCATCCTCAGGCAGGTCCGGCTGCGGCGCGGCGGCCGCCGGGAGCAGCTCCGCCAGCTCCGTCTGCGGGGACAAGGGACACGGGCCACCGTCACCGGCGCTGCGCCGGCAGCAGGGCCCGGCGCGGCGTCACCCGGGGGGTACCTGTGGGTCCGGGGGGTCCCAGCGGACGCCGTCCAGGTCAATGACGCACTGGAAGCGACTCTCCAGCTGCCGGATGACGCTCTGCCCGCCCTCGTCCCGCAGGAACCGCGCCACGCCGGGGAACCGCAGCGTCACCGGCTGCGAGCCCACGGTGCCCAGCAGGCTCTGCAGGAACTCAGCGGCCGCCCGGCACCGGCCCGGCTCCCCGCTCACCTGCCGGCGACCACCGGGCTGTCAGGGCCTTGCCGCCGTGGCATCGCGGTGCCGGGGACACCCGGAGCCGGCGTCTCACCCGGAATCCGGCGACGTCCCCCCCCTCCAGCGGCAGCAGGGACACCTCGGGGATGCTGGCCAGCAGGTCCTGGTAGTGCCGGTGCAGGTACCGCAGCGCTCCCGGCTCCGCCGGCACCACCACCTCGTCCTGCGCCGCCGCCAACGCCTCATGGCGCTGCCACCACCCGGCCACCGCCGTGTCACCGCCAGCCCCGGGGAAGGCAGACGGTGGCTCCTCCGGCACCGGGCTCAACATCGGTGGCTCCACCGGCACCAGGCTGGTGGTGGCTGGCGGCAGGGACACATCTGATGGGGGGGGCACATCTGGCTGGGGGGGCACATCTGGCTGGGGGGCTGTGTCCGGTGAAGGTGCCAGGGCTGCCGGGGGGGCCAGGGCCGTGTCCTGCGCGGCGGCCATGGCCGGTGGGGGGGTCTCGTCTGGCGCGGTGGCCATGCCTGGCGCGGTGGCCGTGTCTGGCGGGGGGGTCTCACCCGTCGTGGGGGTCTCACCCGGCGCGGTGGCCGTGTCCGGCGGGGGGGTCTCGTCCCCCTCCAGCGTCTCCAAGAAGGGGTAGTGGGGGGCGAGCGCCAGCGCCGCGTCCTGCAGCCGGTGGGGTCTCTGCAGCACCCGCTCCGCCGCTGCGGGGGGAGAGGACGGGCAGCCGGCGCACCCCCGGCACCGGCGGCCGGCCGAAGCGGGGGGGGGTCCCGGGGAGCGTGGGGGGGGGGGGGGGGGGGGAGGGTGTCCCCGATGTCCCGCGTCCCCCCCACTCACCTTCTGCCTCCTGGAAGGTGACGACGGCGGCGCGTCCCCCCGGCAGCACCCGCACGTCCCGCACGCTGCCGCCGCCGCTGCGCCGGTTCTCGAAGTAGAGCTCCAGCAGGTCACGGCTCAGCACCGGCGCCTCGGCACGCACCACCACGCTGCTGGCCACCGGTAGCCGCAGCAGGGACACCGCCGCCCCCGCCAGCCCCCGCTGCCGGGCCCGCTCCGCCGCCGCCGCGAACTCTGCCAGGACGGTGGCGGCGGTGACGCCGGAGGGGGAATGGGAGCCATTCGGCCGCCCCGGCGGCACCGCGGACGCCGGCGGGTCCGGCAGCGGGGAACCACCAGCACCCGGCAGGACCCCGCCGCGCTCACCGGCGCTGCCGGCTGCGCCGAAACACCACCCCGGGGGCCCGGCTGCCAGGAGGCACCGCGGACCCTGCACCCCGAAATGCCGCCCCAGCACCAGCCCCGCACCGCAGACCCCCACCCCAAAACACCGCCCTGGCACCACCCCTGCGCCGTGGACCCCGCACCCCAAAACACCGTCCTGGTGACGCCGGCACCAGCCCCGCGCCCCAAACCATCGCCCCGGTGCTCCAGCCCCCGCACCCCGAAACACCGCCCCAGCCGCCATGGGGACTGGGACCCCACCAACAGCAACCAGTGCTCCCAGTTGGGTCTGGGACCCCCCTCACCCCATCCCAGTGCTCCCAGTTGGGTCTGAGACCCCCCCTCATCCCATCCCAGTGATCCCAGTTGGGTCCGGAACGCCCCTCACCCCATCCCAGTGCTCCCAGTTGGGTCTGAGACCCCCCCTCATCCCATCCCAGTGCTCCCAGTTGGGTCCGGGACCCCCCCTCAGTCCATCCCAGTGCTCCCAGTTGGGTCTGGGACCCCCCTCACTCCATCCCAGTGCCCCCAGTTGGGTCAGGGACCCCCCCTCACTCCATCCCAGTGCTCCCAGTTGGGTCTGGGACCCCCCTCACCCCATCCCAGTGCTCCCAGTTGGGTCCGGGACCCCCCCTCACCCCATCCCAGTGCTCCCAGTTGGGTCTGGGACCCCCCCTCACCCCATCCCAGTGCTCCCAGTTGGGTCAGGGACCCCCCCTCATCCCATCCCAGTGCTCCCAGGTGGGTCCGGGACCCCCCCTCACTCCATCCCAGTGCTCCCAGTTGGGATTGGGACCCCCCCTCACCCCATCCCAGTGCCCCCAGTTGGGTCTGGGACCCCCCCTCATCCCATCCCAGTGCTCCCAGTTGGGTCCGGGACCCCCCTCATCCCATCCCAGTGCTCCCAGTTGGGTCCGGGACCCCCCCTCACTCCATCCCAGTGCTCCCAGTTGGGTCTGGGACCCCCCCCCCCCCTCCATCCCAGTGCTCCCAGTTGGGACTGGAACCCCCCTCATCCCATCCCAGTGCTCCCAGTTGGGACTGGAACCCCCCTCACTCCATCCCAGTGCTCCCAGTTGGGTCCGGGACCCCCCTCACCCCATCCCAGTGCTCCCAGTTGGGTCTGGAACCCCCCTCACTCCATCCCAGTGCTCCCAGTTGGGTCTGGGACTCCCCTCACTCCATCCCAGTGCTCCCAGTTGGGTCTGGGACTCCCCTCACTCCATCCCAGTGCTCCCAGTTGGGTCAGGGACCCCCCTCATCCCATCCCAGTGCTCCCAGTTGGGACTGGGACCCCCCCCACTCCATCCCAGTGCTCCCAGTTGGGTCTGGGACCCCCCCTCACCCCATCCCAGTGCTCCCAGTTGAGTCTGGGACCCCCCTCACTCCATCCCAGTGCTCCCAGTTGGGTCCGGGACCCCCCCCTCATCCCATCCCAGTGCTCCCAGTTGGGTCCGGGACCCCCCCTCATCCCATCCCAGTGCTCCCAGCAGGGACTGCCCCCCCCATATTCCCAGGGAGCTCCTGCCCCGGCATCCCGTCCCCCCCCGCACCCACCATGGGGGCCCATGGGGGGGTCCCGTCCCCCCCCCGCCCTCACCGTGGGGGGCCATGGGGTCCCGCAGGCGCAGCAGGGCCCATCCCGGTGCCGGGCCCCGGCTGAGGCCGAAGGTGCCGGGGGCTCGTCCCAGCAGCGAGCCCAGGGGGGGCTCCAGCTCCTCGGGGGGGGCGCGGGGGTCCAGCCCCCCCAGCAGCAGCCGGGTGGGGTGCCAGGGGGGGGCCGGGCGCACCCGCAGCTCCCACCCCCCCAGCCGGTGGGTGCCCTGGGCCAGGACGTTCTCGGCATCTGGGGGGGACACGGGGGTCAGCGGTGGGGGGGGGGCAGTGCCCGAGCTCAGCCTGCGCCGGGAGAGCCTGGGGGGCACAGCACCGCTCCCCAGTGATCCCAGGGGGACTGGGTCCCCCCCTCCATCCCAGTGCTCCCAGTTGGGACTGGGATGATCCTCACCCCATCCCAGTACTCCCAGTTGGGACTGGAGCAGATCCACACCCCATCCCAGTGCTCCCAGCAGGGACTGGGACCCCCCCGTAGCCCATCCCAGTGCTCCCAGTTGGGACTGGGACACACCCACACCCCATCCCAGTGGGACTAGGGCCTCCCCATACCCCATCCCAGTGCTCCCAGTAGGGACTGGGATGCCCCTCACCCCATCCCAGTGCCCCCAGCAGGGACTGGGACCTCCCGGTACCTCATCCCAGTGCTCCCAGTTGGGACTGGGACGCCCCTCACCCCATCCCAGTGCTCCCAGCAGGGACTGGGACCCCCCCATAGCCCATCCCAGTGCTCCCAGCAGGGACTGAGACAGATCCACACCCCATCCCAGTGCTCCCAGTTGGGACTGGGACCCCCCTGTAGCCCATCCAAGTGCTCCCAGCAGGGACTGAGACAGATCCACACCCCATCCCAGTGCTCCCAGTGGGACTAGGGCCCCCCCATACCCCATCCCAGTGCTCCCAGCAGGGACTGGGACGCCCCTCACCCCATCCCAGTACTCCCAGTTGGGACTGGAGCAGATCCACACCCCATCCCAGTGCTCCCAGCAGGGACTGGGACCCCCCCGTAGCCCATCCCAGTGCTCCCAGCGGGGACTGGGACCCCCCCTCACCCCGTCCCAGTGCTCCCAGCCGCGCTCACCCTGGGGGCTGTGGAAGGTGAGGAAGAGGAGGGGGCCGAGGCGCTGGCAGCTCTCCACGGGGCCCCCCCCCCGAGCGCCGCCGGCTCTCGAAGTACAGCACCGGCAGCTCCTCGGGGGCGTCGGGGGGGACGCCCCCCACCTCCAGCACCGCCCCCGCCATCTGCCCGCCCGCACGTTGGGGGGGGGGGGACGCGGGACACCCCACGGCCCCCCCCCCCCCCTCCCAGGGCCCCTCCCCAGCCCCCCCGCCATGGGGCAGGCTCCCTCAAGCCCATATCCCAGGGCAGGGCCCCCCATGGCCCTACAGCTGTGGGGCAGGACCCCCCCTTTAGACCCCAGCCCCGGGGCAGCCCCCACGCAGCCCCACGCCCCCAGGGCAGCCCCCCCCCCCCCGCCGTGGGGCAGGCCCCCACAACCTCATGTCCCAGGGCAGGGCCCCCCATATCCCCACAACCCCGGGGCAGAGCCCCCCCCCCAGCTCCAGGACAGGCCCCACGCAGCCCCACACCCCCATGGCAGGACAAGCCCCGCCCCCCAGCCGTGGGGCAGGACCCCCCCCCCCCAGCCCCGGGACAGACCCCACACAGCCCCCCGGCAGCACCCCCCCGTAGCCCCGGGGAAGGCCCCACGCGGCCCCACAGCCCTGGGGCAGGACCCCCCGCCCCCGCCCCCAACGCACCAGCCGCCGTTCGGCTCCGCCCCGGCCGAGAAACGAAACCGAAAGTGGCCGGGAACGGGAAGGGGAAGTGCGTGGGGGCGTGGCCTCTCGGGGGCGTGGCCTTCCGGAGGGGCGGGACCCCGGCCGGGCCCCACCCGAAACACGATGGGGACCCAGGAGAGCCAGGCCCCGCCCCTCTCCCGAAGGCACCGCCCCCAGCAGACCTCAGGCCCCGCCCCCTCCCACAGGCCCCACCCCTTCCCACGGGTCCCGCCCCTATACCCAGAGCCCCCTCCCCCTCACGAAGGCAATGTCCCCTCCCCTCGGAGGCCACGCCCCTCTCCCTACAGGCCCCGCCCCTCCCCGCAGGCCCCGCCCCTTCGCTGCAGAGTGGGCGGAGCCGAGCCGTCCCAGCCCCGCGCCGCGCAGTCCCCGCCCCCCGTAATCCCCGCCCCTTCGCGGCAGACCCCGCCCACAGCGGAGCCGGCGCTGCCTAAACCAGCCCCCCGAAGCCCCGCCCCTTCGCGGAGACCCCGCCCACAGCGGAGCCGGCGCTGCCTAAACCAGCCCCCCGAAGCCCCGCCCCTTGGCGGAGGCCCCGCCCCTCCCGCAGTCCCCGCCCAATGAGGGGC
>WNMW01000064.1:0-14555 GCA_009819605.1 Sterna hirundo
CTCCCGGAGTCCTGGGTCCCCATTTTTGGGGGGGGTCCCGAACTCCTGGGTCCCACCCCCCAGGACTCCTGTGTCCCCCATTTTTGGGGGGGTCCCAGACTCCTGGGTGCCCCCCCCCCCAAGCTCCTGAGTCCCCTCTAGGGGGGGGGAGTCCCGAGTTCCTGGGTCCCCCTTTTTGGGGGGGGTCCCGAATTCCTGGGTGCCCCCCCCCCCCAAGCTCCTGGGTCCCCTCTATGGGGGGGGTCCCGAATTCCTGGGTCCCCATTTTTGGGGGGGTCCCAGACTCCTGGGTCCCCTCTATGGGGGGGGTCCCGGACTCCTGGGTCCCCTTTTTTTTGGGGGGGGTCGCAGACTCCTGGGTGCCCCCCCCCGAACTCCTGAGTCCCCTCTATGGGGGGGGTCCCGAATTCCTGGGTCCCCTATTTTTGGGGGGGGTCCCGAGTTCCTGGGTCCCCCTTTTTGGGGGGGTCTCAGACACCTGGGTGCCCCCCACAAGCTCCTGGGTCCCCTCTATGGGGGGGGTCCCGGACTCCTGGGTCCCCTATTTTTGGGGGGGTCCCGAATTCCTGGGCGCCCCCCCCCGGACTCCTGGGTCCCCTCTATGGGGGGGGTCCCGAATTCCTGGGTCCCCTATTTTTGGGGGGGGTCCCGAGTTCCTGGGTCCCCCTTTTTGGGGGGGTCTCAGACACCTGGGTGCCCCCCACAAGCTCCTGGGTCCCCTCTATGGGGGGGGTCCCGGACTCCTGGGTCCCCTATTTTTGGGGGGGTCGCGGACTCCTGGGTGCCCCCCCCCCGGACTCCTGGGTCCCCTCTATGGGGGGGGTCCCGAATTCCTGGGTCCCCTATTTTTGGGGGGGGTCCCGAGTTCCTGGGTCCCCCTTTTTGGGGGGGTTCCCGGACTCCTGGGTCCCCCATTTTTGAGGGGGGGGTCCCAGCCCCTGCCCCCCCCCAGCCCCTCACCGCGGTCCCTCTCCCCGGCAGCAGGAGGAGGAGGAGGAGGATGACGAAGCCGATGACGTTGCCGATGACGCCGCTCGCCTTCATCCCGTCACTCTGGGGGGGACCCGGCACCTCCCGCCCCATTTATCCCCCCTCTTTAACCCCCCCCCCCCCACACCTCCCCCCTTCCCGGAAGGGGCCGCCCCCCCCCCACCCCCCCCAAAAGGGCCTTTCCGGGACGTGACCCTGATTTGGGTGGAAAAAAGCCAAGTTTGGGGCTTTTGTTCTTTTTTTTTTTTTTTCCTGGCAGGTGATGGGGAAAATGGCGGGGGGGGGGGGGGGCGCCCAATCCCCCAACTCCCCCACCATAGGGGGTGCAGGTGTCCAGGACTCCCCCCCCCCCCCCCCCCCCAACACCCCCCTTGGGGGGCACCCAAGGGACACCCCCCCCCCCCCGGGGAACCAAGTGTCTGGGACACCCCCCCCCAGGGGACCCAGGCACCCACGACCCCCCCCAAAACCCCCTACAGGGCACCCAGGGGTCTGGGACCCCCCCCAAATGGCACCCAGGTATGTGGGACACCCCCCCCAACCCCCCCCCATAGGGGACCCAGGCATCCAGGACTCCCCCCAACCCCCCCGCAGGGGACCCAGGGGTCTGGGACCCCCCCCAAATGGCACCCAGGTATGTGGGACCCCCCCCCAACCCCCCCATACAGGACCCAGCTGTCCCAGCCCCCCCCCAAACCCCCCCACAGGGGACCCAGGGGGCCGGGGACGCCCCCCAACCCCCCCCATAGGGGATCCAGGTACGTGGGACCCCCCCCAACCCCCCCACCGGGGATCCAGGTGTCTGGGACCCCCCCCAAATGGCACCCAAGTATGTGGGATGCCCCCCCAACCCCCCCCATAGGGGACCCAGGCGTCCGGGACCCCCCCAAACCCCTCCCATAGGGGACCCAGGGGTCCGGGGACCCCCCCAAACCCCCCCCATAGGGGACCCAGGTATGTGGGACCCCCCCTAAAGGGCACCCAGGCGTGTGGGACCCCCCCCAAACCCTCCCATAGGGGACCCAGCATCCAGGACCCCCCCCCAACCCCCCCCACAGGGGACCCAGGTGTCCAGGCCCCCCCCGTCCCCCCCCCCGCTGGCAAGGGGACCCAGGCGTCCGGGTGCCGCCAGCCGTGTTTGCTGTCCCCTCCCGAGGTCACCCCCGGGCCAGACCGGGAGGCGCCACGGTGGGGACATCGGGGACACCGAGGGAGGGGGGGGGGGGACGGGGACGTAGTGGCACCGGGCCGGGGGGGGGGGGGGATGACAAGAGCAGGGGGACGGTGACCTTGGGGGGATGGCGGTGGGTGCGGGGCGGTGGCGGCGATGGTGGCGCCGAGGGGACAGTGATGGGGACAGTGACGGGCGGGGACGGGGATGACGGGGACGGGTGACAGCGGCGGTGGCCCTGACGGTGGCACTGGCGGTGGCACTAGGGGTGACGGTGACAGCAGCGGTGGCCCTGGCGGTGGCCCTGGCACCAATGGTGGCCCTGACGGTGGCACCAATGGTGACAGTGGCCTTGATGGCGGCGATGATGGGGACACTGATGGTGGCGGGTGGTGACAGGCACGGTGGCAGCGTTGGCGACAGCGGCAACAATGGCGACACCAATGGTGACACCAGGGGTGACAGTGATGGGGACGGGGGCACCCACTGGCGATGGTGGCACCGGTGGTGACAGTGATGGTGACAGCGATGTGGCAGTAACAAGGATGGTGAGAGAGAAGGTGACAGCGACGTGGCGCTGGTGGTGGCACCGGCGGTGACGGTGACAGGAACAGCAAGGGTGGTGGTGGTGGTGGCCCCGCAGTGACACCGACGGTGACAGCGACAGCAACGGTGGCACCGATGGTGACGCTCATGGCGGCACTGACGGGGACTGTGAGGGCGGCAGTGGCTCCGTGGGGCGGTGACGGTGGCACTAACGGTGGCCCCGATGGGGACAGTGATGGGGACAGTGATGGGGACAGTGATGGGGACGGCAATAGTGGCGCCGCTGGTCGCAGCACTGGGGACACTGACGGTGACAGCGATGGAGACGGTGACGGTGGCACCGATGGTGACGATGATGGTGGCACTGAGAGGGGGACGGGGACGGTGACAGGGGTGGGGACACGGTCAGTGACACGGACGATGACAGCGCCGTGGGCACCGAGGGTGACAGCGACGGGGACCCCCCCGGTGGCAGCACGGGGGACCCCTACGGTGACAGCGACGACGGCGCGGTGACGGTGACGGGGGGTGACGGCGGGTGACAGCCGCGGGGACGCCGAGGCGCCGCGGGCGGTGGCAGCGATGTGACGCCCCCGGGGGGGGGTGACGGTGACACTGAGGGGGGGGGGGAGGTGACGGTGACAGTTGCGACACGGGTGACAGCCCCGCCCTGGGGGGGAGGGAGGGATGGCGATGACGCCGTGACAAGGCCACCACCCCGGGTCCCCTCGGGGTCAAAGGTCACCCAAACCCCCTGGGTCCGTATCGTCCCCCGTCAAAAACCCCCAATTTCACCATTTTTTTTCTTTTTTTTTTTTTTTTTTTCTTTCAATTTTTTTTTTGTTTTCGCGGGGGAAGGGGGGAGGGAGGGCCGCCCCTCCCCCCCCCTCCCCTCCCCCCCCCCCCTCCGCGGCCCCTCCCCCCGCCCCCCCCCACCCCCCCCCCACCCCGGGAGCTAAAAACCACGGGGGGGGGGGAAGGAGAGGGGTTGCCCCTCCCCCACCCGGGCGGTACAAAACCAATAATTAATTACAATAACGTTAATTACAAAGGGGGGGGGGGGGATGGGGGGGGAGGGCCGGCCCCTCCCCCCTCTCGCTTTGAATTGGGGGAAGGGGGGGGAGGGGGGGCGGGAAGGGGGGGACTCTGGCATCGGGGGGGGGGGGGGGAAGGTGGGGGGGGGATGTCCCCAAGGTGGGGGGGGTGGCCTGGGGGAGGTCCCCAAGGGGGGAGGGGAGGGTCCCCATGGGGGGGGTGGGGCAGGGTGTCCCCAAAAAGGGGGGGGGGGGGGGGGGGGAATGTCCCCAAAAGGGGTGTGTCCTGTCCCCCCCCCATAGTGTCCCCACCCGTGTCCCCAGGGTGGGGGAGGGTCCCCAGGTGGGGGTGTCCCCAAGGTGGCTGTGGCCTGGGGGGGGGGGGGGCGGGGGGGTGTCCCCAAGGGGGTGTGAATGTCCCCAAGGGGGGGGGAAAGGGGGGGGAGAGGGGGGTGCGTTACCCCCCCATAGCGTCCCCACGGGTGTCCCCCAGGCGGGGGAGGGGATCCCTGGGCTGTCCCCGAGGTGGGCGTGGCCTGGGGGGGGGCGCGTGTGGTGTCCCCGTGGGGGCGGGCTGTCCCCAAGCTGTCCCCATGGGGGTGGGGTGTCCCCAAGGCGGGGGAGGGGCCCCCCCCCCTGTATCGTGTCCCCAAGGAGGGGGGGGGGGGGGCTTCCTGGGGTGTCCCCAAGGCTGGGGGGGGGTGTCAGGGGATTCGGCGAGGGGTGTCCCCGAGGTGGGGGGGAGCGGGGGGGGGGGTTTCCCCGTCACTGGGGTGTCCCCTCGGGCCCCCCCTCCAGCCCCCGCTGCTGGAGCTGGGCCCGCAGCACCGCGTTCTCGCTCTTCAGCTCCTCCATCTGCAAAGGGGGGGGAGGGCGTGGTCAGGGGGGGGCGTGGCCTCGCCCGGGGTGGGCGGGGCTTCATGGGGTGTGTGGGGGGAGGGGGTGGGGGCTCCCCCCATCCGCAACCCATTGCGGGAAGTGGAAGGAGGGAGAGGGGGCGTGGCTTGGGGGAGGGGGCGGGACCAGACCGGGGGGGGGGCGTGGTTCGGTGTGGGGGCACAGCCAGGCACTGTTGGGGCGTGGCTCGGCCTTGGGGGCGTGGCCTGGTGGGGGGGGCGTGGCCTGGCAGCAGTGGGCCCACTGGAACACGATGATTGGCTGAAAGGGGGGGGCGTGGCTTAGCGGGGCGTGATTTAGCGGAGGGGGCGTGGCCAAGCACTAGCACTATGGGCCTGGAAGGGGGCGTGGCTTGGGGCGAAGTGGGCGTGGCCTGGGACAAGTGGGCGTGGCCAGATGGGGGCATCGGGGGGGCTTCGAATGGCAGCAGCCGCACACCCAGCCCTGGGGGAAAGGGGCGGGGGGAAGGAGGGGGGGGCATGGGGGGGCGTGGCGTGTGAGGGCGTGGCCGGGGGCGTGGCACCTGCTGGCGGAGGAGGTCGTTGTCCATCTGGAGGCGTTCGGCCTCCTTGAAGGTCTCCTGCAGGCGCTGGTTGCTCTGACGCAGCTCCCGCACGTAGTCGCAGGCTTTGGACAGGATCCCCCCTTTGCTCTGGCGGAGATTTTGGGGGGACCCCCCCCCAAAAAGAATCAGCCCCCACCCCCACCCCAAAGAGCCACCTGGGGACCCCTAAAACCACCCGACACCCTTCAAAACCCACCTGGGACCCCCAAAACCCCCCCCCAAAACCCACCTTGGGACCCCTAAAACCACCCGACACCCTTCAAAACCCACCCGGGACCCCCAAAACCCACCTGGGACCCCCAAGACCCCCCCGCCCCCGCAAAACCCACCTGGGGACCCCTAAAACCACCCGACACCCCCCAAAACCCACCTGGGGACCCCAAAACCATCCCCGGGAGCCCCACAAGCCACCTGACCCCACCCCCAGAACCCACCTGGGACCCCTAAAACCCCCCCAAAACCCACCTGGGATCCCCAAGACCCCCCCCAAAACCCACCCGGGGATGCCAAAAACCACCCCAGGGACCCCCACAATCCACCTGACACCCCCCAGACCCCCCCTGCGTCCCCTTTGGGACCCCTGGGACCCCGCTAGGACCCCCCTGGGACCCCCATGTCCTGCCTGGGCCCTGCCGAGACCCTTTAGGACCCCCCTGAGCCCCTTCAGGAGCCCTTTTTGCCCCCCAGGACCCCCGAAACCCTTCCAGAACCCCCTTAGGAGCCCCCCCGGACCCCTTAAGGATCCCTTGGGACCCCCCAGATCCCTTCCTGGGCCCCTTTAGGACCCCCAAACCCCCCCCGCCCCCCCCAGGACCCCTCCAGAATCCCCTTTGGACCCTGTGGGACACCCAGACCCCCCCCCCCGGACCCCCAGGACCCTTTTAGGATCCCCCAGGGACCCCCAAGACCCCTCCAAGACACCCAAGACCCCCCTGAGCCCCTTTAGGACCCATTTTTGCCCCCCGTGACCCCCTAAACCCTTCCCAAACTCCCTTGGGAGACCCCCCGGACCCCTTGAGGATCCCTTGAGACCCCCCAGATCCCTTCCTGGGCCCCTTTAGGACCCCCAAATCCCCCCCCAGGACCCCTCCAGAACCCCCTTTGGACCCTCTGGGACACCCAGACCCCCCCTGGACCCCCAAGACCCCTCCGGGACACCCAAGACCCCCCAGAGCCCCTTCGGGACCCCTTTTTGCCCCCCAGGACCCCCCCCCCCAAACCCCTCCTGAACCCCTTGGGAGCCCCCCCCCGGAGCCTCTGGGACCCCCCCCCCCCCGAACCCCCCAAGCCCCCTCCCGGGACCCCCGAGCCCCCCCCTCACCGCCCCCGTTTTGCTGTTGTCGGCGCCGCAGTCGGGGATGATCTTGGAGAGCTGCACGATCCAGTTGTTGATCTTGTCCCGGCGACGGCGCTCCACTGCGGGGACACGGGGGACATTGGGGACACCCCGGGGGGGACAGGGACACCCAGGGGTCCGGGGGACATCGGGGACACCTGGAGGATGTAGGGACACGGGGACACCCCGGGGGGACAGGGACACCCAGGGGTCCGGGGGACATCGGGGACACCTGGAGGATGTAGGGACACGGGGACACCCCGGGGGGACAGGGACAGCCAGGGGAGCGGGGGACACCGGGGACACCTGGGGGGACAATGGGACCCTTGTGGACAAGGGGGGACCCTTGAGGACGGGAGTTGACCCTGGGGGACCCTTGGGGACAGGGATGGGGACCCTTGAGGATGGGGGGGGACCCTGGGGGAGTGGGATGGGACCCTGGGGGACTCTTGGGGACAGGAGGGACACCAGGAGACCCTTGGGGTCAGGGATGGGGACCCTCGGGGACAGGGGGGGACCCTGGGGGACCCTTGGGGACAGGGATGGGGACCCTCGGGGACAGGGGGGGACCCTGGGGGACCCTCGGGGACAGGGATGGGACCCTTGGGGATGGGGGGGGGACCCTGGGGGACACTTGGGGACAGGGATGGGGACCCTCGGGGACAGGAGGGGACCCCAGGAGGCCCTCGGGGACAGGGATGGGACCCTTGGGGATGGGGGGGGGACCCTGGGGGACCCTTGGGGACAGGGATGGGGACCCTCGGGGACAGGGATGGGACCCTTGGGGATGAGGGGGGACCCTGGGGGACCCTTGGGGACAGGGATGGGACCCTTGGGGATGGGGGGGGGACCCTGGGGGACCCTTGGGGACAGGGATGGGACCCTTGGGGACAGGGATGGGGACCCTCGGGGACAGGAGGGGACCCCAGGAGGCCCTCGGGGACAGGGATGGGACCCTTGGGGATGGGGGGGGGACCCTGGGGGACACTTGGGGACAGGGATGGGGACCCTCGGGGACAGGGATGGGACCCTTGGGGATGAGGGGGGACCCTGGGGGACCCTTGGGGACAGGGATGGGACCCTTGGGGATGGGGGGGGGACCCTGGGGGACCCTTGGGGACAGGGATGGGACCCTTGGGGCCAGGGGGACCCCGGGGACCCTCGGGGCCAGGGGGGACCGGGGGGGGGGGTCACCCTCACCCTCGTTGTGCTGCGCCCGGCGCCGCTCGTCCCGGGGCACCCGCGGCCCCTCCAGCTTCCTGCGGGGACACGGGAGGGGTGGCACCGCCCCGCACACGCCCCGCACACGCCCCGCACACGGCACACGGACAGCCGGGGCGTGTGAGGGTGTGTCCAGGGCGTGGCACGGCGCGTGGGGGCGTGCCAGGGCGTGTCACGGCATGGCTGGGGCGTGTCATGGCATTTTTGGGGCGTGTCAGGGTGTTTTTGGGGCGCGTCAGGGTGTGTCCAAGGCGTGTCAGGGCACGTTGGGGCGTGTCAGAGCGTTTTTGGGGCGTGTCGGGGCGTGTGCAAGGTGTGTCACAGCATGTTGGGGCGTGTCAGGGCGTTTTTGAGGCGTGTCAGGGCATGTCCAGGGCGTGTCAGGGCATGTCCAGGGCGTGTCAGGGCATGTTGGGGCATGTCATGGCGTGTTTGAGGCCTGTCAGTGTGTGCTCAAGGCATGTTATGGCATGTTGGGGCGTGTCAGGGTGTTTTTGGGGCGTGTCATGGCATGTTGGGGTGTGTCAGGGTGTTTTGGGGGTGTGTTGGGGCGTGTTCAAGGCACGTCGTGGCATATTGGGGTGCGTGAGGGTGTGTTACGGCATGTCCAGAGCGTGTCGTGGCATGTTAGGGCGTGTCAGGGCGTTTTTGGGGCATGTCGGGGGGCGTTCGAAGCGTGTCAGGGCATTTTTGGGGGTGTCAGGGCACGCTCAAGGCGTGTCAGGGCACGTTGGGGCGTGTCAGGGCATTTTCGGGGTGGGTCGGGGCGTGTTCGAGGCATGTCACAGCATGTTGGGGCGTGTCTGGGGCGTGTTATGGCCTGTTGGGGCGTGTTTGGGGCGTGTCCCGGCACGTCGGGGCGCGGGCGGGGCCGGGGGGGTTGCCGGGGGGGGTACTCACGGGGAATAGGGGTGCCCGCGGGGGGCGATGCTGCGCTGGGTCCCCGTCTGCAGGACGTCCTGGGGGGTCATCATCACATAGAACTGGCCTGGGGGGGGCGCGGGGGGGGGGGGGGGGGGGCACACACCTGGGTCACTTATTTGGGCGTCGTCCCGTCCCCCCCCAGACACCTGGGTGCCCCCCTGAACTCCTGGGTGCCCCCCCTGAGGGTCCCCGCTGGACTCCAGAGTCCCCCCACTGGGGCGTGTCCGTCCCCCACCCCCCCCCCCCGACACCTGGGTCCCTTATTTGGGTCCCCCCCCCCCCCCCCCAAACTCCTGGGTCCCCCCCTGGATGCCTGGGTGCCCCTATTGGGGTGCCCCCCCCCCCGGCCACCTGGGTACCCCCATTGCAATGTCCCCCCCCCCCAGACACCTGGGTCCCTTATTTGGGTCCCCCCCCCAGACTCCTGGGTGTGTCCCCCCCCCGCCCCGAACTCCTGGGTCCCCCCACTGGGGTCCCCCCCCAGACTTCTGGGTCCCCCCTTGGATGCCTGGGTGCCCCTATTGGGGTGCCCCCCCCCCCCCGGCCACCTGGGTACCCCCATTGCGATGTCCCCCCCCCCCGGATGCCTGGGTCCCCCTACAAGGGTCCCCCACCTGACCCCTGGGTGCCCCCCCCCCGGCCGCCCGGGTGCTCCCTCACCTCCAGCCTGGGCCAAGGCGGGGTCCGCTTGGACGGAGACGGTGCCTTCCCCCCCCCAGGCGAATCGGGCTTCGGCCCCCCCCTCGGCGCCGGGGCTCCCCCCGTTACTGAAGGGGTTCTGGATCACGGCCTGCGGGCGCCCGCACGCCTGGGTCCCCTCGGAAAGCACCCAACCCCCCCCCCGGACACCGGGGGCCCCCCACGTCCCCAACCCCCCCGGGCACCTGCCCCCCCCCCCCGGACACCTGCGTCCTGGACACCGGCGGCCCCCCATGTCCCCAACCCCCCCGGACACCTGGGTCCCCCCATGTCCCCAACCCCCCCGGACACCTGCCCCCCCCCCCCCCCCCCCCGGACACCTGGGTCCTGGACACTGGGGTCCCCCCATGTCCCCAACCCCCCTGGACGCCTGGGCCCCCCACGTCCCCGGCCCCCCCAGACACCTGGGTCCTGGACACTGGGGTCCCCCCATGTCCCCAACCCCCCTGGACGCCTGGGCCCCCCACGTCCCCGGCCCCCCCAGACACCTGGGTCCTGGACACTGGGGTCCCCCCATGTCCCCAACCCCCCCGGACACCTGGGCCCCCCCATGTCCCCAACCCCCCCCGGACGCCTGGGCCCCCCCACCTTCCCGGCCCCTTGGACACCTGGGTCCCTCCCAGACGCCTGGGCCCCCCCATGTCCCCGACCCCCCCCGGATGCCTGGGTGTCGTCCCCCCCCCCCCCACCGGGTGTCCCATCCCCTCCCCAGACACCGGGGGGGGTTCCCCGGGGGGGTCCCCCCCCACCCCACCTGGGTGGCGCCGGCAAAGGTGGAGACGACGCTGACGGCGGCTCCTTCGGGGCCATCGAGTGGCGCCTCCGTCACCTGCACCACGCGGTAGGTCACCTGGGGGGGGGACGGGGGGGACACGGGGGTCACGGGGGTCACGGCTCCCCCCTAACATTGACACCCCCTTGGGATACAACCCAGCACCCCTGGGACCCCCATTTACTCTCACCAGCACCCATGGGTGCCCCCGGCACCCCCCTTGCGACCCCCAGCACCCTCCTGGGACCCCCCCAGCACCCATGGGTGCCCCCCGGGACCCCCATTTACTCCCCTCAGCACCCATGGGTGCCCCCGGCACCCCCCTTGGGACCCCCCAGCACCCTTGGGACCCACCCCAGCACCCATGGGTGCCCCCCAGCACCCCCTGGGACCCCCATTTACTCCCCCCGGCGCCCCTCTGGGACCCACCCCAGCCCCTATGGGTGCCCCCCAGGGGTGCCCCATGTCCCCCCCCCCAGCACCCCTGGGTGCCCCCCAGCACCCCCGGGACCCCCATTTACTCCCCTCAGCACCCATGGGTGCTCCCGGCACCTCCCTTGGGACCCCCCAGCACCCTTGGGACCCCCCCCAGCATCTCCATTTCTCCCCCCAGCACCCTCCCGGGACCCCCATGTCCCCTCCCCAGCACCCATGGATGCCCGCGGCACCCCCCTTGGGACCCCCCAGCACCCATGGGTGCCCCCCAGGGGTCCCCCATGTCCCCCCCAGCACCCTTGGGTGCCCCCCAGCACCCCCTGGGACCCCCATTTACTCCCCCCGGCGCCCCTCCGGGACCCCCCCAGCACCCATGGGTGACCCCCAGGGGTCCCCCATGTCCCCCCCAGCACCCATGGGTGCCCCCCAGCACCCCCGGGACCCCCATTTACTCCCCTCAGCACCCATGGGTACCCCCGGCACCTCCCTTGGGACCCCCCCAGCACCCTTGGGACCCCCCCCCAGCATCTCCATTTCTCCCCCCAGCACCCTCCCGGGACCCCCATGGCCCCTCCCCAGCACCCATGGATGCCCGCGGCACCCCCCTTGGGACCCCCCAGCGCCCTTGGGACCCACCCCAGCACCCATGGGTGCCCCCCAGGGGTCCCCCATGTCCCCCCCAGCACCCCTGGGTGCCCCCCAGCACCCCCTGGGACCCCCATTTACTCCCCTCAGCACCCATGGGTGCCCCCGGCACCTCCCTTGGGACCCCCCAGCACCCTTGGGACCCACCCCAGCACCCATGGGTGCCCCCCAGCACCCCCTGGGACCCCCATTTACTCCCCCTGGCGCCCCTCTGGGACCCCCCCAGCACCCATGGGTGGCCCCCAGGGGTCCCCCATGTCCCCCCCAGCACCCCTGGGTGCCCCCCAGCACCCCCGGGACCCCCATTTACTCCCCTCAGCACCCATGGGTGCCCCCGGCACCTCCCTTGGGACCCCCCAGCACCCTTGGGACCCACCCCAGCACCCATGGGTGCCCCCCAGCACCCCCTGGGACCCCCATTTACTCCCCCTGGCGCCCCTCTGGGACCCCCCCAGCACCCATGGGTGGCCCCCAGGGGTCCCCCATGTCCCCCCCAGCACCCCTGGGTGCCCCCCAGCACCCCCGGGACCCCCTTTTACTCCCCTCAGCACCCATGGGTGCCCCCGGCACCTCCCTTGGGACCCCCCCAGCATCTCCATTTCTCCCCCCAGCACCCTCCCGGGACCCCCATGGACCCTCCCCAGCACCCATGGATACCCGCGGCACCCCCCTTGGGACCCCCCAGCACCCATGGGTCCCCCATGTCCCCCCCAGCACCCCTGGGTGCCCCCCAGCACCCCCCGGGACCCCCATTTACTCCCCCCGGCGCCCCTCCGGGACCCACCCCAGCACCCACGGGTGCCCCCCCAGGGGTCCCCCATGTCCCCCCCCCCAGCACCCATGGGTGCCCCCCCCCACCTGGCCGCCGTTGCTCTCGGTGCGGAACTGGTACTGGAGGCCGGAGTCGGCGAAAGCCCCGGGGACGGGGACGGGGACGCTGGCGATGGCCACCGCCGCCTCCTCCCCCGGCGCCCCCTCCCCTGCGCCACAGCACCCATGGGACCCCCCTCCAACGCCTGGGCGTGTCCCGTCCCCCCCCCCCCACCAAGACGCCTGGGTCCCCTCCTCGGGTCCCCCCAAACCCCTGGGTCCCCTATTTGGGGGTCGTGTCCCCCCCGCCCCAGACACCGGGGTCGTCCCCCCAACCCCTGGGTGTCGTGTCCCTCCCCCTAAACCCCCCCCCCACAAACCCCTGGGTCCCCTATTTGGGTGTGTCCCCCCCAAACCCCCGGGTTCCCCCCCCCACGTCCCCCCCAAAAGCCCTGGGTCCCCTATTTGGGTCCGTCCCCCCCCCCCCACACTGGTGTCCCCCCCGAACCCCTGGGTTTCCCCCCCCCCCCTCAACACCCTCCAGGTCCCCCCCCCAAAACCCTGGGTCCCCTATTTGGGTGTGTCCCCCCCCAAACCCCTGGGCCCCCCCCCGGCCGCCGGGGTCCCCTCACCCTCCTGCAGGTCAACGCCCTCTTCAGCTTCTTGGCTTTTCTCGTGGCTGGGGGGGGGGGGGCAAAAATGGGGGGGGGGTGTTAAAGGTCATGACCCCCACGAGGACACCCCCCCCACACACACACACATACATTTGGGGTCCCCCCCACTTTTGCTCTCCCCCAATTTTGGGGACCCCCCCACTTTAAGGGTCCCCTCCTCGTGTCTGTCTCCCCCCCCAAGTTTTGCCCCCCCCCCTTTTTTTGGGGTTCCCCCCCCACTTATGGGGTCCCCCCCTTGCCCCCCCCCCAATTTCGGGGCCCCCAGTCGTCCCCCCCCCTCTCTTTTGGGGTCCCCCCTTGTGTCTCCCCCCCCCCCCCAATTTTGAGGTCCCCAAATCCCCCCCCCCAACCCCCCTTTAGGGTTCCCCCCCCAATTTTGGGGCCCCAATTTTGCCCCCCACTCCCCATTTTGGGCCTCCCCCCCAAATTTTGGACCCCCCCTTTGCCCCCCCACCCCCCCCAATGTTGGGGTCCCGCAATCCCCCCCTTTTAGGGTTCCCCCCCCCAATTTTGGGGCCCCAATTTTGCCCCCCCCCTCCCCCTTTTGGGCCTCCCCCCCCCCAATTTTGGGCCCCCCTCCTTTTGTCACACTCCCGCCCCCCATTTTTGGGGTGCCCCCCCCCCCCCTCACCTGGGGGCAGCGGAGCCGGCAGCCGAATCCAGCCCGGGGTCGAGCATGTCCATGGGGGGGGGGGGGGGGCGCCTTCGGGGTGGGGGGGGGGTCCCAAGCGTGGGGGAAGGGTCCCTGCTTTTTTTTGGGGGGGGGGGGGGAGGGTGGGGTGGGGGTGTTGTCCTTAAGGGAAGGGGTCCCTGGTTTAAGGGGGGGGCCCTAAAAGGGGGGGTTTTCCCTGATTAAAATGGGGGGGGGGTTGTCCCTAAAGGTGGGGGAGGGGTCCCTGATTTAAGGGCGGGGGGGGGGGGTGTCCCTAAGGGTGGGGGAGGGGGACGGGGGGGGGTGTCCCCTCCTCAAAGGGGGGGGGGGGAGGGGAACGGGGTGCTCCCCGGTTGGGGGAGGGGGGGTGGTTAGGAGGAAGGGGGGGGTGAGGAGGAGGAAGGGGGGGGGGGGAAGATAAAGCGGAACCCCCTCCCCCTTTTTTCTCTAAACCCTCCCCCCCTTGTTTTGTTTTTTTTAAAAAAAAAAACCCACCAAAAATCCCCCCCCCCCCAAAAAAAAAACCTTTTTTTTTTTTTCTTTTTTTTTTTTTTTCCGGTTCCCCCCCCCCCCCCGCCCGGATCACGGGGCCAAACACCCGCGTCACGTGAAGAGAAAAAAAAAAAGGGGGGGGAGAGGGAGGGAGGAGGAGGAGGAAGAGGAGGGAGGGCGGGAGGGGGGAGGACGAGGGGGGGGGGTGGGTAGCGGCACCTTCCCCCTCCCCCCCCCCTTCCCTTCTACCCCCCCCTTCCTCCTCCTCCTCCTCCTCCTCCTCCTCCCCCCCCCTCCTCTCCACGCGCTCGGGGAGGGGGGGGTTCTCCCTTCCCCCCTCCCTGCTTCTCCTCGGCCCCCTTCCCCCCTCCCCCCCCCTCTTCCTCCTCCTTTATCCCGCGACTTCCCGGCTCCGCTGTCGCGATCGGCGGCGGCGACACGGACGTTGCGGCGGCGGCGGCGGCGGCGGCGGCGGCGGGGGGGGGAGGGGGAGGGGCGGGGGGGGAGGGGGGAGGAGGAGGAGGAGGAGGATGGGGGGGGGGGGAGGGCGCGGCGCCGGAAATGGGAGGGGCTTGGGGGGGGGGGAGGAGGAGGAGGGGGGCGCGCAGGCGCGCGGCGGCGCGGGAAAAAGGGGGGGGGGAGGAGAGAGGGGCGGGGCTTCGGGTTGGCCACGCCCACGCGGTGGTGGGGGG
>WNMW01000065.1:0-13413 GCA_009819605.1 Sterna hirundo
CCAGCTCCCAGACCTTCCCAGAATCATGTCTTCCCTGGGGGGGGGGGACAGGGACAATTTGGGGACAATTTGGGACAATTTGGGGTCAAAGGGCACGGGGACGCCCCCCGCCATGAAGATGGGACCCCCCCCAAACGCGTCACCCCCCCCAAATTCTGTCACGTCCCCCCAAAACCCGCCACCCCCCCACCCCTGGACCTTCCCCACCACCAGCTCCCAGATGCTCTTCCCTGGGGGGGGGGGACAAATTTGGGACAATTTGGGGTCAAAGGGCACGGGGATACCCCCCCCCATGAAGACGGGACCCCCCCCAAACGCGTCACCCCCCCCCAAATTCTGTCACGTCCCCCCAAAACCCCCCACCCCCCCCTCCCTTAACCTTCCCCACCACCAGCTCCCAGATGCTCTTACCTGGGGGGGGGGGGACAAATTGGGGACAATTTGGGGACAATTGGGGTCAAAGGGCACGGGGACACCCCCCCCCCCCCGAATTGTGTGCCCCCCCCCAGCAGTGACTCACCCTCCTCGGCCGGCAGCTCTGTGGGGACAGAGGGGACAGACGTTACGGGGGGGGGGGACACACACACACGCGATGGCACCTGTGTCACCTCCCCCCCCCCCCCAGCACCCCCAAATCCCCCCCCCCCGGGGCCGTGTCCCCCCCCCCCGTCCCCATCCGCCCTTTTCCCCCCAACCTCCCCCATGTCCCCAACCCCCCGCTGTCCCCAATGTCCCCCCCGTGTCCCCCCCCGGCCCCATTGTCCCCCGTGTCCCCAACCCCCTGATGTCCCCAACCCCCCCAGTGTCCCCGACCCCCCCCGATGTCCCCATGTCCCCCCCGTGTCCCCTCCCTTTTCCCCCCAACCCCCCCATTGTCCCCCTAGTCCCCGACCCCCCCCATTGTCCCCCACCCCCCCAACGTCCCCAACCCCCCCGTTGTCCCCAACCGCCTCAATGTCCCCAGTGTCCCCCATGTCCCCAAGCCCCACAACTCCCCCAATGTCCCCCCATGTCCCCAACGTCCCCCCCCGTCCCCGTCCTCCCTTTTCCCCCCAACCCCCCCATTGTCCCCCTTGTCCCCGACCCCCTCAATGTCCCCAATGTCCCCCATGTCCCCCTTGTCCCCCCACATCCCCCACGTCCCCTGTCCCCGTCCTCCCTTTTCCCCCCGACCCCCCCCATTGTGCCCAACCCCCTCGATGTCCCCAACCCCCCTGTTGTCCCCAACCGCCCCAACATCCCCGTGTCCCCCATGTCCCCCCCGTCCCCGTCCTCCCTTTTCCCCCAACCTCCCCCATGTCCCCCTTCTCCCCGACCCCACCATTGTCCCCCACCCCCTCAATGTCCCCAACCCCCCTGTTGCCCCCAACCGCCCCAACGTCCCCAATGTCCCCCACATCCCCTGTGTCCCCAAAACGTCCCCCCCCGTCCCCGTCCTCCCTTTTCCCCCCAACCCCCCCGTTGTCCCCCTTGTCCCCAACCCCCTCAATGTCCCCAACGTCCCCCCCGTCCCCGTCCTCCCTTTTCCCCCCGACCCCCCCCATTGTCCCCCACCCCCTCAATGTCCCCAACCCCCCTGTTGCCCCCAACCGCCCCAACGTCCCCATGTCCCCAACGTCCCGTCCCCATTCTCCCTTTTCCCCCCAACCTCTCCATTGTCCCCCTTCTCCCCGACACCCCCCATTGTCCCCCTTGTCCCCGACCCCCCCCGTTGTCCCCGACCCCCCCGCCCCCCCCCGGTACTGACCGTTGGGCCCGTACTTCTCCAGGCTCCTCTTGACCTGCTCCGGGGACAGCCCCACGCTCTCGGTCACCCCGAAGTAGGCCAGGCACTCCTCCACGCTGCGGGCGTGCGCGTTCTCCATGGCCCCCCCGCCGCCCGCCCCCCCGCCGACGACGATGTCCCCGACGATGTCCCCGACGACGTCCCCGACGACGTCCCCAACAACGGCCCCAACGACGGGCCCAACGACGGCCCCGACGACGTCGTCAACGTCAACGACCCCCAACGATGTCCCCAACGATCCCAACGATGGCCCCAACGATCCCAACGACGGCCCCGATGGCACCTCTCGGGGGGGGGGGACACGGACCCCCAGTGGGGGGGGTGGGGGGTGTGTGTGTGTGTTGGGGGGGGGGGGGCGTCCGGGCACCCTCCGGGCACCGTCGCGGGGGCTTATGAGGGGCCACCCCCCCCCCCCCCCGACGACGCCACCCCCTCGGGGACATCGCAGCCCCCGGCGTCACTCAACGCGTGGCCACCCCCCCCCCCCCCCCGCTGCCGCGGTGTCACCTGGGCCACCCCCCCCACCCCCCCCCCCCCGGGTGTCCCGTCCTCTCTGTCACTTGTCACCCCCCCCCCCAAATCGCTCGTCCCCCCCGTGTCCCCTGTCACCCCCCCAAGTCACTTGTGACCCCCCCCCCCCATTTCCCACGTCCCCCCCCCCATCCCTTGTCACCCCACGTCCCTTGTCACCCCCCCGCGTCACTTGTGACCCCCCCCATTTCCCCTGTCCCCCCCCCCCCACCGTGTCCCCCAACCCCCACAATGTCCCTCATCCCCCCCCCCCCGTGGCCCCCCCATGTCCCCTGTCCCCCCCCCACGTCCCTTATCCCCCCCCATGTCCCCTGTCCCCCCCCCAAGTCACTTGTCCCCCCCATGTCCCCAGCCCCCCCCCCCACATCCCCCCCAATGTCCCTTATCCCCCCCCTAAATCCCCCCCCCCCCAAGTCCCCCCCCCCCCCCATGTCCCCTGACCCCCCCCCCCCCCCCCCCCGTGTCCCCCCCCCCGGGTTATTTCTGGCCCTGACGGACAGGCGGCACCGGGGCCACGTCCCCCCCCCCCGAAACCAGATCCTCCCCCCCCGCCGCGTAAACAGGGATTGGGTGTCAGCCCCACGGCCGCCCCACGGCCGCCCCATAGCGGGGGGGGGACACACACACGGGGAGGGGTCGTGTCCTCGCGCCGGGGGTCAGCGGGGACCGTTTTTGGGGGGGGGGGGGGGGGGGGGGCAGGTCTGGGTGTCCCCTTCCGCCCCCCCCCCAACCCCAGCCCCACGGCGTCAGGGGTGTGGGGCTGCCCCACGGCGTGTGGGGCTGGGGGGGGGGGGGTGTTGGGTTGGAATCTGCTGCTGGTGGGGGGGGTGGGGGCCTGCCCCATAGCCGGACCCATAGCGGGCTGGGACCACCACGGCCTGCCCCATAGACGGACCCATGGCCTGCCCCATAGCGGGCTGAGACCCCCATAGCCAGCCCCATAGCCAGCCCCATAGCCGGCCCCATAGCGGGCTGAGGGGGCTGAGACCCCCATAGCCAGTCCCATAGCCAGCCCCATAGCCGGCCCCATAGCGGGCTGGGACCCCCCATGGCCTGCCCCATAGCGGGCTGGGGGGGGCTGAGACCCCCACGGCCTGCCCCATAGCGGGTTGTGGGGCAGAGACAAATAGACCCCCAGGCCCATGGCCTGCCCCATAGCGGCTTTAGGGGCCTGCAACCCCCCATGGCTTGCCCCATAGCAGGCTGGGACCCCAACAGCCTGCCCCATAGCCGGACCCACGGCCTGCCCCATGGCGGGCTGGGATCCCCATGGCCTGCAGGGTTGAGACCCCCACAGCGTGCCCCATAGACGGACCCACAGCCTGCCCCATAGCGGGCCGGGACCCCCATGGCAAGTTGGGGGGCTGGGACCCCCACGGCCCGCCCCATAGCGGGTTGGGGGGGGGGGGGGGGGGGGCTGAGATACACACCCCCCCAGCCCCCCAGCCTGCCCCACGGCGGCTTTAGGGGCCTGAACCACTCACCCCCTGCCCCATAGCGAGTTGGGGGGCCGGGACCCCCCACAGCCTGCCCCATAGCGAGTTGGGGGGGGGGGGGGGGGGGGGGGGGGGCTGAGCCCCTCACCCCCTGCCCCATAGCGGCCCCCCCAACCAGATCTCCCCCCTCCCTCCCCAATAGGGGGCTGGGGGGGGGGGGGGGCGCCCCATGGCGGGTCT
Source organism: Sterna hirundo (assembly GCA_009819605.1). NCBI lineage: Eukaryota > Metazoa > Chordata > Aves > Charadriiformes > Laridae > Sterna > Sterna hirundo. Next base: position 3,994 of record WNMW01000065.1, read on the forward strand.
AAATCTGGGGGGGGGGGGGGCCGGGGGGGGGGGGGGGGCCCGGGGGGGGGTCAGGGTGGGGGTGGGGGAGGGGCGGCGGGTGCTGGGCTTTACCCTATAAGGGGCCGGCGGGAGCCGGGGGCCCAAAATAGCCCCGGGGGAAGGGGGGGGGCGCGGGGGGGGGGGCAGCAGCTGCGCCCCCGGATCAGGCCCCGGCCCCGCCCCCGGCAGCTGCCGGAACCCCCCAAATATGGGGCCGGGACCCCCCAAATATGGGGCTGGGGGAGCTCTAAAAAAAAAAAGGGGGGGGGGGGGGGGGGGCGGCGGGGGCCCTAAAAATGGGGCCGGGCCCCCGAAAAATGGGGGTGGGGGCCCCCGAAATAAGGGGGGGGGGGTTTGCCAAAAAATGGGGCCGGGCCCCCCAGATGTGGGGCCGGGACCCCCCGAAATAGGGGCAGGGACCCAAAAATGGGGCCGGGACCCCCAGATGTGGGGCCGGGACCCCCCAAAATAGGGGCAGGGACCCAAAAATGGGGCCGGGACCCCCAGATGTGGGGCCGGGACCCCCCAAAATAGGGGCAGGGACCCAAAAATGGGGCTGGGACCCCCAGATGTGGGGCCGGGACCCCCCAAAATAGGGGCAGGGACCCAAAAATGGGGCTGGGACCCCCAAAAATGGGGCACGGGGGGGGGGGGGGGGGGGGGCCCTCAAATGGGGGCGAAACCCACAAATATGGGGCCGGGACCCCTCAAATGGGGGTCGGAGCCCCGAAACGGGGGTTTCTGACCCCAAAACTGCCTCTGGGCACCCTCAAAGCGCCCCCAACACCCCCCCCCCCGGTGCGCAGCCCCACGGACCCTCCCCCGCTATGGGGCGCCCCCCAAGTGGGGGTCCCCCCCCTTTGCGCCCCCCCAGACCCATGGGGCACCCCCCAAGTGGGGGTCTCCCCCCTCCCCTCGACCCCCCCAGACCCATGGGGCACCCCCCAAGCTGGGGGTCCCCCCCCACTTCGCCCCCCCCCCGACCCATGGGGCACCCCCCAAGCTGGGGGTCGCCCCCCCCCATCCGCTATGGGGCGCCCCCCAAGTGGGGGTCCCCCCCTTCGCGCCCCCCCAGACCCATGGGGCACCCCCCAAGTTGGGTGTCGCCCCCCCACCCGCTATGGGGCACCCCCCAAGTGGGGGTCCCCCCCCACTTCGCCCCCCCCAGACCCACGGGGCACCCCCCAAGTGGGGGTCTCCCCCCTCCCCTCGACCCCCCCAGACCCATGGGGCACCCCCCAAGCTGGGGGTCACCCCTCCCCACCCGCTATGGGGCGCCCCCCAAGTGGGGGTCCCCCCCCTTTGCGCCCCCCCAGACCCATGGGGCACCCCCCAAGTTGGGTGTCCCCCCCCACCCGCTATGGGGCGCCCCCCAAGTGGGGGTCCCCCCCCTTCGCGCCCCCCCAGACCCATGGGGCACCCCCTAAGCTGGGGGTCGCCCCCCCCACTATGGGGCACCCCCCAAGTGGGGGTCCCCCCCCTACGCGCCCCCCCAGACCCATGGGGCACCCCCCAAGCTGGGGGTCGCCCCCCCCCCCAAGTGGGGGTCCCCCCCCTTTGCGCCCCCCCAGATCCATGGGGCACCCCCAAGCTGGGGGTCACCCCTCCCCACCCGCTATGGGGCGCCCCCCAAGCTGGGGGTCGCCCCCCCCCATCCGCTATGGGGCGCCCCCCAAGTGGCGGTCCCCCCCCTTTGTGCCCCCCCAGACACATGGGGCACCCCCCAAGTTGGGTGTCGCCCCCCCACCCGCTATGGGGCACCCCCCAAGTGGGGGTCCCCCCCCTTCGCACCCCCCCAGACCCATGGGGCACCCCCCAAGTGGGGGTCTCCCCCCTCCCCTCGACCCCCCCAGACCCATGGGGCACCCCCCAAGCTGGGGGTCACCCCCCTCCCACCCCACCCGCTATGGGGCACCCCCCAAGTGGGGGTGTCGTGTCCCCCCCCCCCCCTCGCCCCCCCCCCCCCCCCCCCCCCAAAACGAGGCCGACGGCTCCGATTTTCCACTTTTCTTTGAAAAGGCGCCGCCGGTTCCTGCACAAACCGACCCGAAACGGGGGGGGGGGGGTTTTTGGGGGGGGGGGGGGGGGGGGGGGGGGGGGGGACACGGGGAGAAGGGGCCGGGGAGGGGCCCCGGCGACCTGCCCCCCCCCTCCCCTCCCCCTTTCCCCCCCCCCCCATCAAAAAAATAAACCTCGGGGGTGGCGAGGGGGCGCCCCCCCCCCCCAATTTTGTAGTGTTTTGTTTTTTTTTCGGGGGGGGGCCGGAACGTACCTGGGGTCGTACCGCTTTGGGGGGGGGGGGAATTAAACGGGGGGGGGGGGCGTGAAACGAGGTCTGTAATTAAATTCCCGGAGGGGGGGGGGGGGCAGGAGGCTGGGGGCCCCCCCGGGGGCTGTTTTTTTTTTTTTGGGGGGGGGGGGGGGTTCGTCCTCCTCTTCCTCGGGGGGGGGGGCCCTACGGGAGATGCTCGGCTCTGGAAGACAAAAGGGGGGGGGAGAATTTAGGGGGGGGGGAATTTGGGGGGGGGGGAAATTGGGGGGGGGGGAAATGGGGGGGGGGGGGATTTGGGTTTTTTTTGGGGGGGTTTTGGGGGTGGGGGGGGGGTCGGGGGTGTCCAAGCCCCCCCCCCCCCCCCCGTGTGATGTGTCGTCCCCCCCCCCCCGCAGCGACGTCACGCTGGCGCAGTCGGGGCCGCGGGGGGTCGGCGTTCGGGGGGGGGTTTTGGGGTATTTTTCGGGGGGTTTTGGGGGTGGGGGGTGTCGGGGGGGGGTGGGGGGGGGGTCCGGGGGGGGGGGTGTGTGTCGTCCCCCCCCCCGCGGTGACGTCACACTCACGCGCAGTCGCTGGAGTCGGGGCTGCGGGGGTCGGGCTCGGCCGAGCGGCTCCCGGATCGGTCCCGGCCTGGGGGGGGGGGACACGCGGGGGGGGGGACACAGACACATAAAGGGGGGTGTCGGGGGGGGGGACACACAAACCCTCACCCCCCACCCACCCCCGTGTCCCCCGGGGGGGGGGGGACAAGGGACAGCCGTGTCCCCGTGACCTCCCCCCCCCCCCCAAGGACCCCCTGGGGTGTCCCCAAGGAGGTGACCCCGGGGGGGGGGGGGTGACCCCGGGGGGGGGGTGAGGGGGTGACAAGGGACAGTGGCGTCCCCGTGACCCCCCAGGACCCCCAGGGGTGTCCCCAAGGGGGGGGGTGTCCCAAGGGGGGGTGTCATCCCAAGGGGGGTGTCCCCAGGGGTGTCCCCAAGGGGGGGGTGTCCCAAGGGGGCTGTCCCCAAGGGGGGTGTCCCCAGGCTTTGTCCCAAGGGGGGGTGTCCCCAGGGGTGTCCCCAGGGGTGTCCCCAAGGGGGGGGTGTCCCAAGGGGGGTGTCCCCAGGCTTTGTCCCCCAGGGTTTGTCCCAAGACTTTGTCCCCCAAGACTTTGTCCCCAAGGGGGGTGTCCCCAAGGGGGGGGTGTCCCAAGGGGGGGTGTCCCAAGGGGGGGGTCCTAGAGGGGGTGTCCCCAGGGTTTGTCCCCCAGGGGGGTGTCCTAAAGGGGGTGTCCCCAAGGGTTTGTCCCCAAGGGGGGTGTCCCCAAGGGGGGGTGTCCCCAGGGGGGTGTCCCCAGGGTTTGTCCCCCAGGGGGGGTGTCCCCAAGGGGGGTGTCCTAAAGGGGGTGTCCCCAGGCTTTATCCCAAGACTTTGTCCCCCAAGACTTTGTCCCCCAGGGGGGTGTCCCCAAGGGGGGGGTGTCCCCAGGGGTTTGTCCCAAGACTTTGTCCCCCAGGGGGGTGTCCCCAAGGGGGGTGTCCTAAGGGGGGTGTCGTCCCAAGGGGGGGTGTCCCCAGGGGTGTCCCCAAGGGGGGAGTGTCCCAAGGGGGGGTGTCCCAAAGGGGGTGTCCCCAGGCTTTGTCCCCCAGGGGGGGTGTCCCAAGGGGGGGGTGTCCCAAGGGGGGTGTCCCCAGGCTTTGTCCCCAAGGGTTTGTCCCCCAAGACTTTGTCCCCCAGGGGGGTGTCCCAAGGGGGGGTGTCCCAAGGGGGTTGTCATCCCAAGGGGGGTGTCCCCAAGGGGGGGGTGTCCCAAGGGGGGGGGTCCCCAGGGTTTATCCCCCAGGGGGGGTGTCCCCAAGGGGGGGGTGTCCTAAAGGGGGGTGTCCCCAGGGTTTATCCCAAGACTTTGTCCCCCAAGACTTTGTCCCCCAGGGGGGTGTCCCCAAGGGGGGGGGTGTCCCAAGGGGGGGTGTCCTAAAGGGGGTGTCCCCAGGCTTTGTCCCCCAGGGGGGGTGTCCCCAAGGGGGGGTGTCCCAAGGGGGGTGTCCTAAAGGGGGTGTCCCCAGGCTTTATCCCAAGACTTTGTCCCAAGACCTTGTCCCAAGACTTTGTCCCCAAGGGGGGGTGTCCCAAGGGGGGGTGTCCCAAAGGGGTTGTCATTCGAAGGGGGGTGTCCCCAGGGGTGTCCCCAGGCTTTGTCCCCAAGGGGGGTGTCCCCAAGGGGGGGGGTGTCCCCAGGGGTGTCCCCAAGAGTTTGTCCCAAGACTTTGTCCCCCAAGACTTTGTCCCCCAGGGGGGCGTCCCGAGGGGGGGTGTCCCCCGGGGGGGGGTCGCGCGTGCCCTCACCCTGCAGGCGCTGGGAGGCCACCACGTAGCTGAGGAGGGTGACGTCGCTGGCCCCCCCCGACTCCAGGGGGATGGGGTGGACGCGGAAGTGCTCCAACATGTCGAAGATGCTCTGGAACCAGAGGTGCTGGACGCGGCACTGCGCCTCCTCGTTCAGCGACAGCCGCAGGTGCTGGGGGGGGGACGGGGGGGGGGACACGACACACACACAGAGAGAGAGAGAGACGCCCCGCCGCGCGTCACCCCCCCGGCCCCGGCCCCCCAGCTGCCCCCCGCGATAAAGGAACCCCAAAAGGGGACGTTTCCCCGCCCCAAATAAATAAACCCCAAAAGGGGACGTTTCCCCCCCCCAAATAAATAAACCAAAAAGGGGACGTTTCCCCCCCCCCCAAATAAATAAACCCCAAAGGGGCAAGTTTTCCCCCCCACAGATAAATAAACCCCAAAAGGGGACGTTTCCCTGCCCCAAATAAATAAACCCCAAAAGGGGATGTTTTCCCCCCTCCCCAAATAAATAAACCGAAAAGGGGAGGTTTCCCCCCCCCTCCCCAAATAAACAAACCCCAAAAGGGCAGGTTTCCCCCCCCCCCCCCCCCGATAAACCCCAAAAGGGCAGGTTTTCCTCCCCCCCCCCCCCATAAATAAACCCCAAAAGGGGACGTTTTCCCCCCTCCCCAAATAAATAAACCGAAAACGGAAGGTTTCCCCCCCCTCCCCAACTAAATAAACCCCAAAAAGGGAGGTTTTCCTCCCCCCCCAATAAATAAACCCCAAAATGGGAGGTTTTGGCCCCGTCCCCCCCCAACTAAATAACCCCCCAAAGGGCAGGTTTTCGCCCTGTTCCCCCCCCAACTAAATAAACCCCAAAAGGGCAGGTTCCCCCCCCCCCCCCACATAAATAAACCCCAAAAGGAGACGTTTCCCCCCCCCCCAACTAAATAAACCCCAAAAGGGCAGGATTTTGCCCCGTCCCCCCCCCAACTAAATAAGCCCCAAAAGGGCGGATTTCACCCTGTCCCCCCCCCAACTAAATAACCCCCAAAGGGCAGGTTTTGGCCCCGTGTCCCCCCCGAACTAAATAACCCCCCAAAGGGCAGGTTCCCCCCCCCAACTAAATAAACCCCAAAAGGGGACGTTTCCCCCCTCCCCAACTAAATAACCCCCCAAAGGGCAGGATTTCGCCCTGTTCCCCCCCCAACTAAATAAACCCCCAAAGGGCAGGATTTGGCCCCGTTCCCCCCCCAACTAAATAAACCCCAAAAGGGCAGGATTTGGCCCCGTTCCCCCCCAACTAAATAAACCCCAAAAGGGGACGTTTCCCCCCCCCCCCAACTAAATAACCCCCAAAAGGGCAGGATTTGCCCCGTTCCCCCCCCAACTAAATAAACCCCCAAAGGGCAGGTTTTGGCCCCGTCCCCCCCCCAACTAAACAACCCCCAAAAGGGCAGGATTTGGCCCCATTCCCCCCCCAAATAAATAAACCCCCAAAGGGCAGGTTCCCCCCCCCCCAACTAAATAACCCCCCAAAGGGCAGGATCTCGCCCCATCCCCCCCCCCACTAAATAAACCCCAAAGCGCAGGTTTTCCCCCTGTTCCCCCCCCAACTAAATAAACCCCAAAAGGGGACGTTTCCCCCCCCCCCCCAAATAAATAACCCCCAAAGGGGCAGGTTTTGGCCCCATTCCGCCCCCAACTAAATAAACCCCAAAAGGGCAGGATTTCACCCTGTTCCCCCCCCAAAAAATAACCCCCAAAGGGCAGTATTTGGCCCCGTTCCCCCCCCAACTAAATAACCCCCCAAAGTGCAGGTTTTCCCCCCGTTCTCCCCCCAACTAAATAACCCCCAAAAGGGCAGGATTTTGCCCCGTTCCCCCCCCAACTAAATAACCCCCCAAAGGGCAGGATTTCGCCCTGTTCCCCCCCCAACTAAATAACCCCCCAAAGGGCAGGATTTCGCCCTGTTCCCCCCCAATAAATAACCCCCCAAAGGACAGGTTCCCCCCCCCAAATAAATAAACCCCAAAAGGGCAGGTTCCCCCCCCCCCCCCAACTAAATAAACCCCAAAAGGGGATGTTTTCCCCCCTCCCCAACTAAATAACCCCCAAAAGGGCAGGTTTTCCCCCCCCCCCAACTAAATAACCCCCAAAGGGCAGGTTCCCCCCACCCCAACTAAATAAACCCCAAAAGGGCAGGTTTTGGCCCCGTTCCCCCCCCAACTAAATAAACCCCAAAAGGGCAGGATTTTGCCCCATTCCCCCCCCAACTAAATAACCCCCAAAAGGGCAGGTTCCCCCCCCCCCAACTAAATAACCCCCAAAAGGGCAGGTTCCCCCCCCCCCAATAAATAAACCCCAAAAGGGCAGGTTCCCCCCCCCCCCAACTAAATAAACCCCAAAAGGGGATGTTTTCCCCCCTCCCCAACTAAATAACCCCCCAAAGGGCAGGTTTTGGCCCCATTCCGCCCCCCAATAAATAACCCCCCAAAGGGCAGGATTTCGCCCCGTCCCCCCCCCAGTAAATAACCCCCCCAAAGGGCAGGTTCCCCCCCCCCCCCCCCCAACTAAATAAACCCCCAAAAGGGGAGGTTTCCCCTCCCCAACCAAATGACCCCCAAAAGGGCAGGTTTTGGCCCCATTCCGCCCCCCAATAAATAACCCCCCAAAGGGCAGGTTTTGGCCCCGTCCCCCCCCCAACTAAATACCCCCCCCAAGGGCAGCCCCCCCCCCCGCGGTACCTTGGCCTTGCCCTGGAAGTTGAAGGTGAGGACGTACTCCCCCCGGCGCGTCTCGCTCTGCCGCACCAGGAAGACGCCGTGGCTGCCGGCCCCCCCGGCCAGCACCAGCTGGGCCGCCTTCAGCCGGGAGAGCGTGCCGTGGAACCAGGGGTACTCGCACAGGGGGTGCTCCAGGGGGTCCCCCTCCGGCCCCCCCGCCAACAGGAACGGCCCTGCCGGGGGGGGGGCGGGGGGTCAGCGAGGGGGAACCGGGGGGGGAAAGGGGGGAAAAGGGGGGAAAAAGGGGGGGAAAAGGGGGGGAAAAGGGGGATTTGGAGCCTTTTGGGGGGGGGTAGAAGGGGATGGAGGGGTCCCAGGGGGGGCTGAGGGGAGAACAGGGGGGGTTTGGGGGGTTCCTGGGGAAATAGAGGGGATTTAGGGGATCCTGGGGGGGGGTTGGAAGGGGAACAGGGAGAGATTGGGGGGCTCTGGGGGGGCTGGAAGGGGAATAGGGGGAGATTGGGGGGTCTTGGGGGGCAATGAGGGGGATTTAGGGGGGCAATAAGGGTTTTAGGGGGTCCTGGGGGGGGGCTGAGGGGGAAATAGGGGGGGTTTGGGGGGGTTCTGGGGGGAATAGAGGGGATTTAGAGGGTCCTGGGGAGGGTTGGAAGGGGAATAGAGAAGATTTGGGGGGTCCTGGGGGGGCTGAGGGGAAAATAGGGGGAGATTGGGGGGTCCTGGGGAGCAACAGGGGGATTTGGGGGGGCAATAAGGGCTTTTGGGGGGTCCTGGGGGGGGGGCTGAGGGGGGAATAGGGGGGGTTTGGGGGGGTTTTGGGGGGGGCTGGAAGGGGAATAGGGGGGAGATTGGGGGGTCCTGGGGGGCAACAGGGGGATTTGGGGGGGCAATAAGGGCTTTTGGGGGGTCCTGGGGGGGCTGAGAGAGGAATGGGGGGGGGTTTGGGGGGGCCCCAGCCGGGAGAGCGTGCCGTGGAACCAGGGGTACTCGCACAGGGGGTGCTCCAGGGGGTCCCCCTCCGGCCCCCCCGCCAACAGGAACGGCCCTGCCGGGGGGGGGGGCGGGGGGTCAGCGAGGGGGAACAGGGGGGGAAAGGGGGAAAAGGGGGGGAAAAGGGGCAAAAGAGGGGAAAAGGGGGGGGGAAAAGGGGGCTTTGGAGCCTTTTGGGGGGGGGTGAAGGGGATGGAGGGGTCCCGGGGGGGGCTGAAGGAAGAACAGGGAGGGTTTGGGGGGTTCTGGGGGGGGCTGGAAGGGGAATAGGGGGAGATCGGGGGGTCTTGGGGGGCAAAAGGGGCATTTGAGAGGGCAATAAGGGTTTTAGGAGGTCCTGGGGGGGGGCTGAGGGGGGAATAGGGGGGATTTGGGGGGTTCTGGGGGGAATAGAGGGGATTTGGGGGGTCCTGGGTGGGGTTGGAAGGGGAATAGGGGGAGATTGGGGGGCTCTGGGGGGGCTGGAAGGGGAATAGGGGGAGATTGGGGGGTCTTGGGGGGCAATGAGGGGGATTTAGGGGGGGCAATAAGGGTTTTAGGGGGTCGTGGGGGGGGGCTGGAAGGGGAATAGGGGGAGATTGGGGGGTCTTGGGGTGCAAAAGGGGCATTTGAGGGGGCAATAAGGGTTTTAGGGGGTCCTGGGGGGGGGCTGAGGGGGGAATAGGGGGGGTTTGGGGGGTTCCTGGGGAAATAGAGGGGATTTAGGGGGTCCTGGGTGGGGTTGGAAGGGGAATAGGGGGAGATTGGGGGGCTCTGGGGGGGCTGGAAGGGGAACAGGGGGATATTGGGGGGTCTTGGGGGGCAATGAGGGGGATTTAGGGGGGCAATAAGGGTTTTAGGGGGTTCTGGGGGGGCTGGAAGGGGAATAGGGGGAAGATCGGGGGGTCTTGGGGGGCAAAAGGGGCATTTGAGGGGGCAATAAGGGTTTTAGGGGGTCCTGGGGGGGGGCTGAGGGGGGAATAGGGGGGGTTTGGGGGGTTCTGGGGGGAATAGAGGGGATTTAGGGGGTCCTGGGGGGGGCTGGAAGGGGAACAGGAGGGGTTTGGGGGGTCCTGGGGGGGCTGAGGGGAGAATAGG
>WNMW01000066.1:0-13375 GCA_009819605.1 Sterna hirundo
CGCTGGGACGCTGCTACGGCACGTGGCAGTGCCAGGACGGCGCCGGCAGCCGCAACCTCTCGGCCATGAGCCTGGCGGAGTGTTGCCGGCACCCTTGGGGACACAGCTGGCGGAACGGCTCCACCGGCCCCTGCCTCGACTGCACCCGCCTGCCCCTCCACGGTGGGTCCGGGGGGGTCCCGGTGGGATCCCGAGGGGTGGTCCTGGGGGGGGGGGGGGTGTTTGCTGAGCGGCGGCGCCTCCCCGCCGCAGGAGAGGCGTCCCCGTGGCCGTCGCTCACCGCGTCGCTGGGGGGAGCGGCCGCCCGGCACCGGGATCTCTCGGCCGACTGCCTTTCCTGGGCCGGATCCCGCTACCGCACCTTCGACGGGACCCACTTCCACTTCTCCGGAGAGTGCACCTACAGCCTGGCCGTTGCCGCCGACGGCACGTGGGCCGTCTCCATCGCCGCCGGCAATCCCCGGGTACGGGGGCCATGGCGGGGAGGAGTCCGTCGGTGTGTCCCCACGGCACAGCCCGTGGTGTGCCCCGGCGTGGCCACGCCGGCCCCGGGCAGCCGGCGGGGTCTCGGTGGCCCCGGCACCCGCCGCGGGCAGCCGGCCCCGGCCCCGGCTGATGCCGCGCTACCGCAGGGGCTGCACATGGCCTTCGGCATGGACACGGTGGTGGCCCGGGGCCGAAACGTCTCCGTGAACGGCGTGGTGGTGCCGGAGGGACAGCCCTACCTGCACAACGGTGAGGGCGGCCGGAGGCTCCGTCCCCTGCTGCCACCGATACCGGGGTCCTGGGTCCCCATCCCACCCCCATCCCACCCAAGCCGCATCCCATCCCATCCCCATCCCATCCCATCCCATCCCATCCCCATCCCATCCCCATCCCCATCCCATCCCCATCCCATCCCCATCCTATCCCATCCCATCCCATCCCCATCCCCATCCCATCCCCATCCCATCCCCATCCCATCCCCATCCCCATCCCATCCCATCCCATCCCCATCCCATCCCCATCCCATCCCCATCCTATCCCATCCCATCCCATCCCATCCCCATCCCCATCCCATCCCATCCCATCCCCATCCCATCCCATCCCATCCCATCCCCATCCCCATCTCATCCCCATCCCATCCCATCCCCTCCCCATCCCCATCCCCATCCCCATCCCCATCCCCATCCCACCCCATCCCATTCCCATCCCCATCCCATCCCATCCCATTCCCATCCCCATCCATCCCCTCCCCATCCCCATCCCCATCCCCATCCCATCCCATCCCATCCCCATCCCCATCCCACCCCATCCCATTCCCATCCCCATCCCATCCCATCCCCATCCCATCCCCATCCCATTCCCATCCCCATCCCATCCCATCCCATCCCATCCCCATCCCATCCCCATCCCATCCCATCCCATCCCATCCCCATCCCCATCCCATCCCATCCCATCCCATCCCATCCCCATCCCATCCCATCCCCATCCCCATCCCCACCCCATCCCATCCCACCCCATCCCCATCCCCATCTTCCCGTGGTTCCGGCAGGGATCCTCGTCACCTGGCCGGGCGAGTGGGTGGCGGTGACGAGCGGGCTGGGCCTGCGGGTGAGCTGGGACGGGCGCCAGGCGGTGACGGTGACGGCGGAGGCCGAGCTGCGGGGGGGCACGCGGGGGCTCTGCGGCCCCTACAACGACGACCCGGCCGGTACGTGTCCCCTCCCCGGTGACATCCCTGCCGCCTCCGTGCCGGAGCCGTGTGCCGTGTGTCATCCCCCCCCCTCCCTCCCCCCAAAAACCACATCCGAGCCCTCCCTGTGCCCCCAGATGACTTTTTGGAGCCGGGGGGGGCCGTGGCCCCCTTTGCCGCCGCCTTTGGCAACTCCTGGAAGATCCCAGACTCCGGCTCCGAGGTACCGGGGCAGAGCTGGGTACGGCGGAGGCCGGTGTTACCGACCCCCCCGCCTCCGGCTGGGGGGTCCCTGGGTGGGTGGGTGGGTGGGTGTCCCCCCCCCGACTCCCCCCCCCCGGCTCTCAGCCCTCCTGCAGGGACGTGCCGGAGCTCGTTCCCGGCTGCGCGGCGGGAGCCGCGGCGCGACGGGCGGCCGAGGCCGTCTGCGGGCGGCTGTTGGCCGAGCCCTTCCGCGAGTGCCACGGCGAGGTGAGCCGGCGTGCCGGGTGGGTGCCGGGGCCGGGGTTGGGTGCCGGGATGGGGGGGTTCTACCGGATCCCCCCCTGCCGCCCTCTCTCCCCCCTCGCTCCAGGTGGACCCCCACGGCTTTTCGGCGGCGTGTTTGGAGTTGCTGTGCCGGGAAGGGGACGCCGGGGCCACCGCGTCGCCCGTCGCCACCGTTGCCGTCTGCGACACCTTCGCCGCCTACGCCCGGGATTGCGCCCGTCGGCACATCTACCTCGACTGGCGCCGGCCGGGCTTCTGCGGTAGGGACCCCGGAGATGGGGGGGAGACGGGGGGGGGAAATTCCGGCACCGAGTCCCCCACGGCGGCAGCGGTGGCACCCATTGGTTCCGGGCACCCCAAAGATTTCTCCGTGCCCCCCTCAATGGCGGGCACCCCAAAGGCTCCCGGGTGCACCCATCGATCTTGGGCACCCCAATTTCTTGGGCAGGCACCCATCGATCCCGGGCACCCCAAAGGTCTTCTCCACACACCCCTCAATTGGGTGCACCCCAATTTCTCGGGTGCGCACCCCTCGGTCCCGGGCACCCCAAAGATTTCTGCGTGCACCCATCGATCTTGGGCACCCCCCAATTTCTTGGGCGGGCACCCATCAATCCCGAGCACCCCAAAGGTCTTCTCCACGCACCCCTCAATGGCCTGAACCCCCAATTTCTTGGGTGGGCACCCATTGGTTCCGTGCACCCCAAAGCTTTCTCCATGGCCCCCTCAATGGCGGGCACCCCAAAGACTCCTGTGTGCACCCATCGATCTTGGGCACCCCAATTTCTTGGGCGGGTACCCATCGATCCTGGGCACACCAAAGCCTTCTCCCTGCACCCCTCAATTGGGTGCACCCCAATTTCTTGGGCACCCATTGGTCCCGTGCACCCCAAAGCTTTCTCCATGCACCCCTCAATGGCGGGCACCCCAAGGGCTCCCGCGTGCACCCATCGATCTTGGGCACCCCAAAGGTCTTCTCCATGCACCCCTCAATTGGGTGCACCCCAATTTCTTGGGCACCCATTGGTTCTGTGCACCCCAAAGATTTCTCCATGCACCCCTCAATGGCGGGCACCCCAAGGGCTCCTGGGTGCACCCATCGATCTTGGGCACCCCAATTTCTTGGGCGGACACGCATCAGCCATGGGCACCCCAAAGATTTCTGCGTGCGCCCCTCAATGGTGGGCACCCCAAAGGCTCCCGCGTGCACCCCTCAGTCCTGGGCACCCCAATTTCTTGTGTGGGCACCCATCGATCCTGGGCACCCCAAGGCCTTCTCCACGCACCCCTCAATGGCCTGAACCCCCAATTTCTTGGGCGGGCACCCATTGGTTCCGGGCACCCCAAAGATTTCTCCATGACCCCCTCAATGGCGGGCACCCCAAAGGCTCCTGGGTGCACCCATCGATCTTGGGCACCCCAATTTCTTGGGTGGGCACCCATCGATCCTGGGCACCCCAAAGATTTCTCCACACACCCCTCAATTGGGTGCACCCCAATTTCTTGGGCACCCATTGGTCCCGGGCACCCCAAAGCTTTCTCCATGCACCCCTCAATGGTGGGCACCCCAAAGGCTCCTGCGTGCACCCCTCAGTCCTGGGCACCCCAATTTCTTGTGTGGGCACCCATCGATCCTGGGCACCCCAAAGGCTTCTCCATGCACCCCTCAATGGCCTGAACCCCCAATTTCTTGGGCACCCATTGGTTCCGGGCACCCCAAAGCTTTCTCCATGCACCCCTCAATGGCGGGCACCCCAAAGGCTCCCGGGTGCACCCATCGATCTTGGGCACCCCAATTTCTTGGGCAGGCACCCGTCGGTCCCGGGCACCCCAAAACCTCGTGCGTTCACCCCCTCGGCCGCCTGCACCCCTCAATCCCAACCCCCCTCTCCCCCAACCCCCAATTCCCGCTGCGCCCACCCTCTGTCCCCCCCCTCCCACCTCCCTTGGGTGCCCCCCCTTCCTCCTCCTCCTCCTCCTCCTCCTCGGGGCGCTGAGCGCGGCGCGTGGGTCCCCGCAGAGCGTCCCTGCGGCGCGGGGCGGCGGTTCTCGGACTGCGTCACCTCCTGCCCCGCCGCCTGCGAGGCCGGGGACGTCCAGGAGCCCGAGCCCTGTCACCGTCACTGCGCCGGCGGGTGCCAGTGCGCCCCGGGGCTCTACCGGGACGGGGGGTTCTGCGTCCCCCCCGCCGCCTGCCCCTGCCACCACCGGCGGCGACGCTACGAGCCGGGCCAGAGTAGGCGCCAACGGTGCAACCGCTGGTGAGGGGCGGCCATTTGGGGGGGGGGACGGGGACGGGGGGACACACACACAGGACACGGACACACAGCGTACGGTGTGGCCCCGGGGCTGGCACCCGTCACACCCCGCTTTTGGGGACGGGGAGGGGGGGGGTGAGCATCCACACGGCCCTGATGGGATGGGATGGGGATGGGATGGGATGGGATGGGATGGGGAAGGAGATGGGGATCGGGATGGGGATGGGATGGGGTGGGATGGGGTTGGGGATTGGATGGGATGGGATGGGGATGGGGATGGGATGGGGATGGGATGGGGATGGGATGGGATGGGATGGGATGGGATGGGATGGGAAGAGGTTGGGATGAGATGGGGATGGGGATGGGATGGGGATGGGATGGGGATGGGGATGGGATGGGATGGGATGGGGATGGGATGGGGATGGGATGGGATGGGATGGGATGGGATGGGAAGAGGTTGGGATGAGATGGGGATGGGGATGGGATGGGGATGGGATGGGGAAGGGGATGGGGATGGGATGGGGTGGGATGGGGATGGGGTTGGGGATTGGATGGGATGGGGATGGGGATGGGGATGGGATGTGATGGGATGGGAAGAGGTTGGGATGGGATGGGATGAGATGGGGATGGGGATGGGATGGGATGGGGATGGGGATGGGATGGGATGGGATGGGATGGGATGGGATGGGATGGGATGGGGAAGGGGATGGGGATCGGGATGGGGATGGGATGGGGTGGGATGGGGATGGGGTTGGGGATTGGATGGGATGGGGATGGGGATGGGGATGGGATGGGAAGAGGTTGGGATGGGGATGGGGATGGGATGGGGTTGGGATGGGGATGGGATGGGGTTGGGATGGGATGGGGATGGGGATGGGATGGGGATGGGGATGGGATGGGGATGGGGATGGAATGGGGATGGGATGGGATGGGGAAGGGGATGGGATGGGGTTGGGATGGGGATGGGATTGGATGGGATGGGATGGGATGGGATGGGGATGGGGATGGGATGGGATGGGATGGTTTGGGATGGGGATGGGGAAGGGGATGGGGATGGGATGGGAGGTGTAGTGGCCCCCGTGGCCCCACTGCCATGCCCCGTCCTGGTCCCGCAGCACGTGCCAGGGTGGCCGGTGGCTCTGCAGCCAGGAGCGGTGCCCGGGGGAGTGCGCGGTGCTGGGGGGCCACCACTACGTCACCTTCGACCGCCGGCGCTTCTCCTTCCCTGGCGCCTGCGCCTACATCCTGGTGCAGGTCAGGGTGGCCAGCGCGGTGGCCGCCGTGGTGGCCCGGGGCGCTGGGGCCCTGCCCTGGGGGAAGTTGGGGTGGGGGGGTGATGGGGGGTGGGGGCGCTCAACGGGGGTCTCTGCCCCCCCCCAGGACTTCGTGGAGGGGCAGCTGCTGATCACGGCCGAGCACGAGCCTTGTGATGGCCACCGGCCCCTCGGTTGCCTCCGCTCCCTCTCCGTCAGCGCCCGCCGGACCTCCGCCCGCCTCCGCGGCACAGGTGACCCCCGGGGACCGTCCCCGGGCCCCTGGCGGGTGGGGGGTGCCAGCCCGCTGGCCATGCCTGACATCCCCGGGGTGGCCAGTGCCAGTCTGGTGGCCGTGCCCTCGCAGCCCACGGTGGCCACTGCCAGCCCGATGGCCGTGCCCTCATGTCGCCATGGTGGCTGGGTGTCCCCTGTTGTCCCCATGGTGGGTGCCAGCCCGCTGGCCGTGCCCTCACAGCCCACGGTGGCCACTGCCAGCCCGGTGGCCATGTCCTGACGTCCCCATGGTGGCTAGTGCCAGCCCGATGGCTGTGCCCTCATGTCCCCATGGTGGGTGCCAGACCGATAGCCGTCCCCTGACATCCTTGTGGTGGCCAGTGCCAGCCAGGTGGCTGTGCCCTGATGTCCCCATGGTGGTTGCCGGCCTGGTGGCCATCCCCTGAGACCCCATGGTGGCTAGTGCCAGCCCCGTGGTCGTGCCCTCACACGCCATGGTGGCTGGGTGTCCCCTGTTGTCCCCATGGTGGGTGCCAGCCCGGTGGCCATCCCCTGACACCCCATGGTGGCCACTGCCAGCCCGATGGCTGTGCCCTGATGTCCCCATGGTGGGTGCCAGCCCGGTGGCCATCCCCTGACACCCCATGGTGGCCACTGCCAGCCTGGTGGCCGTGCCCTGACGTCCCCATGGTGGGTGCCAGTCTGGTGGCCATCCCCTGACACCCCATGGTGGCTACTGCCAGCCCGATGGCTGTGCCCTCATGTCCCCATGGTGGGTGCCAGACCGATGGCCGTCCCCTGACATCCCTATGGTGGCCAGTGCCAGCCAGGTGGCTGTGCCCTCATGTCCCCATGGTGGTTGCCGGTCTGGTGGCCATCCCCTGACACCCCATGGTGGCTACTGCCAGCCCCGTGGCCGTGCCCTCACACGCCATGGTGGCTGGGTGTCCCCTGTTGTCCCCATGGTGGGTGCCAGCCTGGTGGCCATCCCCTGACACCCCATGGTGGCCACTGCCAGCCCGATGGCTGTGCCCTCATGTCCCCATGGTGGGTGCCAGACCGATGGCCGTCCCCTGACACCCCACGGTGGCCACTGCCAGCCCGATGGCTGTGCCCTCATGTCCCCATGGTGGTTGCCAGCCTGGTGGCCATCCCCTGACACCCCACGGTGGCCACTGCCAGCCCGGTGGCCGTGCCCTCACACGCCATGGTGGCTGGGTGTCCCCTGTTGTCCCCATGGTGGGTGCCAGCCCAGTGGCCATCCCCTGACACCCCATGGTGGCCACTGCCAACCCCGTGGCTGTGCCCTCACACGCCATGGTGGCTGGGTGTCCCCTGTTGTCCCCATGGTGGGTGCCAGCCTGGTGGCCATCCCCTGACACCCCATGGTGGCCACTGCCAGCCCGATGGCTGTGCCCTCATGTCCCCATGGTGGGTGCCAGACCGATGGCCGTCCCCTGACACCCCACGGTGGCCACTGCCAGCCCGATGGCTGTGCCCTCATGTCCCCATGGTGGTTGCCAGCCTGGTGGCCATCCCCTGACACCCCACGGTGGCCACTGCCAGCCCGGTGGCCGTGCCCTCACACGCCATGGTGGCTGGGTGTCCCCTGTTGTCCCCATGGTGGGTGCCAGCCCAGTGGCCATCCCCTGACACCCCATGGTGGCCACTGCCAACCCCGTGGCTGTGCCCTCACACGCCATGGTGGCTGGGTGTCCCCTGTTGTCCCCATGGTTGGTGCCAGCCCGGTGGCCATCCCCTGACACCCCATGGTGGCCACTGCCAGCCCAGTGGCCGTGCCCTGATGTCCCCATGGTGGGTGCCAGCCTGGTGGCCATCCCCTGACACCCCACGGTGGCCACTGCCAGCCCTATGGCTGTGCCCTCATGTCCCCATGGTGGGTGCCAGACCGATGGCCGTCCCCTGACATCCCTATGGTGGCCAGTGCCAGCCCGGTGGCCGTGCCCTGACATCCTTGTGGTGGCCAGTGCCAGCCAGGTGGCTGTGCCCTGATGTCCCCATGGTGGGTGCCGGTCTGGTGGCCGTCCCCTGACACCCCATGGTGGCCACTGCCAGCCCGATGGCTGTGCCCTGATGTCCCCATGGTGGGTGCCAGCCCGCTGGCCGTGCCCTCACACCCCACGGTGGCCACTGCCAGCCCGCTGGCCGTGCCCTGACGTGTGTGTGTCCCCCCCCCTCCCGGCGCAGGCGAGGTGACGGTGGCCGGGCGGGAGGTGACGCTGCCCTTCGTCAGCCCCGAGCTGAGCGTCCGCCGGGCGTCTTCCTCCTTCCTGCTGCTCCAGACGCCGGGGGTCCACGTCCTGTGGGGGCTGGAGACCCCCAACGCCTACCTCACCCTCCAGCCCGCCTTCGCCCACAGGGTGAGCCCTGGCACCGCCGGCGCCGCCGCCAGGTGCCAGTGGGCTCCCCGCTGGCCCCGGTGCCATGCCGGGGGGAGGGGGTGGTGAGGGGCCACATGCCGAGCCCTGTGCCCCCCCCCCCCAACCCTGCGGCAGGTGCGGGGCCTCTGCGGCACCTACAACTGGGACCAGGGGGACGAGTTCACCACGCCGGCGGGAGACGTGGAGGGCGGCGTGGCCGCCTTCGCCAACGCCTACCGGGCGGCCGCCGACTGCCCCCCGCTGGCCCCCTTCCCCCTCGAGCCCTGCGACGCCTTCGCCGGCCGCAGGGAACTGGCCGAGGCCGCCTGCGCCGTCTTGCGCGGACCCGCTTTCCAGGTGAGTGCCGGCCCCCCCCCCCCCCGCCCCCAGCTGGCCACCAGCGTGCCCGGTGGCCGGTGACCATTGCCCGGTAGGCAGTTCCCAGTGCCCGGTGCCTGGTGGCCAGTGTCCGTTGCCTGATGGCTACCGCCCAGTGCCTGGTGGCTACCGTCCAGTGACCAGTGGCCACCTCCCAGTGCCTTCTGACCAGTGACCAGTGGCCACTGACCAGTGCCTGGTGGCCAGTGACCATTGCCCGGTAGCCAGTTCCCAGTGCCTGGTGGCCAGTGTCCACTGCCCAGTGACCAGTGCCCAGTGACCAGTGCCTGGTGGCCGGTGACCATTGCCCGGTAGGCAGTTCCCAGTGGCCGGTGCCTGGTGGCCAGTGTCCATTGCCTGGTGGCTACCGCCCAGTGCCTGGTGGCTACCGCCCAGTGACCAGTGGCCACCTCCCAGTGCCTTCTGACCAGTGCACAGGGCCCGGTGACCAGTGCCTGGTGGCCGGTGACCATTGCCCGGTAGCCAGTTCCCAGTGCCTGGTGCCTGGTGGCCAGTGTCCATTGCCCAGTGCACAGTGCCTGGTGGCCACTGCCCAGTGCCTTCTGACCAGTGACCAGTGGCCACTGCCCAGTGCCTGGTGACCAGTTCCCAGTGCCCAGACCCTGGTGCCCAGTGGCCAGTGAACCAGTTCCCAGTGCCCAGAGCCTGGTGCCCAATGTCCATTGCCTGGTGCCCGGTGACCAGTGCCCGGTGGCCAGTGACCAGTGTCTAGTGGCCGGTGCCTGGTTCCTGATGCCCAGTGACTAGCGCCTGGTGCCTGGTGACCGGTGACCAGACCCTGGTGCCCAGTGTCCGTTGCTGGGTGCCTGGTGCCCAGTGACCAGTGCCTGGTGCCTGGTGACCAGTGTCCATTGCTGGGTGCCCAGTGACCAGTGCCTGGTGCCCGGTGACCAGTGTCCATTGCTTGGTGCCTGGTGACCAGTGCCTGGTGCCCGGTGACCAGTGCCTAGTTCCTGGTGACCAGTGTCCATTGCTGGGTGCCCAGTGACCAGTGCCTGGTGCCTGGTGGCCAGTGGCCAGTGGCCATTGCTGGGTGCCCGGTGCCCAGTGCCCAGTTCCCGGTTCCCAGTTCCCAGTGCCCGGTGCCCAGTTCCCAGTTCCCAGTTCCCAGTGCCCGGTGCCCGGTGACCAGTGTCCATTGCTTGGTGCCTGGTGACCAGTGCCTGGTGCCTGGTGGCCAGTGGCCATTGCTGGGTGCCCAGTGCCTGGTGCCTGGTGCCCAGTTCCCAGTTCCCAGTTCCCTGTGCCTGGTGCCTGGTGCCCGGTGCCTGGTGCCCAGTTCCCAGTGCCCAGTTCCCAGTGCCCGGTGCCCAGTTCCCAGTTCCCAGTGCCTGGTGCCCGGTTCCCAGTTCCCAGTTCCCAGTTCCCAGTTCCTGGTGCCCGGTGCCCGGTGCCCGGTGCCGGGTGCCCGGGGGGGTGTCGGTGCCAGCGGCGCAGCCCGACGTGCCGATCCCGCCCCCAGCCGTGCCACGAGGTGGTGGAGCCGGAGCCCTTCGTGCAGCTCTGCCTGCGCCAGGCCTGCGCCTGCGGGGACGGGCAGCGCTGCCTCTGCCCCGCCCTGGGCACCTACGCCCGGGAATGCGCCCGGGAGGGGACCCCCCTCTCCTGGAGGAACCCCAGCCTCTGCCGTGAGGGACGGGATGGGCTGGGATGGGGTGGGGTGGGGATGGGATGGGGATGGGATGGGGATGGGGATGGGATGGGATGGGATGGGATGGGATGGGGATGGGGATGGGGATGGGGATGGGATGGGATGGGGATGGGGATGGGATGGGGATGGGGATGGGGATGGGGATGGGATGGGGATGGGATGGGATGGGATGAGGATTGGGATGGGATGGGATGGGGATGGGATGGGATGGGATGGGATGGGGATGGGATGGGGATGGGGATGGGATGGGATGGGATGAGGATTGGGATGGGATGGGATGGGGATGGGATGGGATGGGATGGGATGGGATGGGGTGGGGTGGGGTGGGATGGGATGAGGATGGGGATGGGATGGGATGGGATGGGATGAGGATTGGGATGGGATGGGATGGGGATGGGATGGGATGGGATGGGGATGGGGTGGGATGGGATGAGATGGGGTGGGATGGGATGGGATGGGATGGGATGGGGATGGGGATGGGGATGGGATGGGATGGGGATGGGGATGGGGATGGGATGGGATGGGATGGGGATGGGATGGGATGGGATGGGATGAGGATTGGGATGGGATGGGGATGGGATGGGATGGGATGGGATGAGGATTGGGATGGGATGGGGATGGGATGGGGTGCGGTGGGATGGGATGGGACGGGATGGGGATGGGATGGGATGGGGATGGGGATGGGATGGGTCATTATGGGATGGAATGGGATGGGATGGGATGGGACGGGATGGGGATGGGGACGCTGCCACCAGGTGCCAGGGGACAGTGGGAAGCGGCGGGTGGTGGGGGTGCAGGCGGAGGCGGGGTGGGGGGGGGATGAGGGCTGCCCCCCCCGGGTGACAGACAGCCCCTCGCCCGTCCCCGCAGAGGTGCCCTGCGGCGGGGGCCAGCGGTACCAGGAGTGTGGGCAACCCTGCGGCCAGTCCTGCGCCGAGCTGCGCCTGGCCGGGGCCGGCTCCTGCCCCGAGCTGGCCGGACTCTGCGTCCCCGGCTGCAACTGCCCCCCCGGGCTAGTCCTGGAGGAGGGGGGGCAATGCGTCCCCCCAACCGCCTGCCGCTGCCGCCACGGCACCCAACTCTACCCCCCCGGCAGCCAGATCCGCCGGGGCTGCAACCCCTGGTGTGTTGCCCTGGGGGGTGCCCCGGGGCTGGGGGGGGGGGTGGGGGGTGGGGGTGGGGAGGGGGATGGGGGGTGGGGGGTGGCAGGGGGGGTCCCTCCGGTGACAAGGGACGTGGAGCCGGCGGGTGACGTCTGATGAAATCCCCCTACGGCCCGTTTGGGATGGCAGCGCGGGATAGGGGGCTTTCATTGACCGTCCCTGTGCCCGGGCAGCGAGGAGCAGCTCGTCCTGGGATGGGATGGGATGGGATGGGATGGGGATGGGATGGGATGGGATGGGGATGGGATGGGATGGGATGGGATGGGATGGGGATGGGATGGGGATGGGATGGGGATGGGGATGGGGATGGGGATGGGGATGGGATGGGATGGGATGGGATGGGGATGGGATGGGGATGGGATGGGATGGGGATGGGATGGGATGGGGTTGGGATGGGGATGGGGATGGGGATGGGATGGGGATGGGATGGGATGGGATGGGGATGGGGATGGGGATGGGGATGGGATGGGGATGGGATGGGATGGGATGGGATGGGGATGGGATGGGATGGGGATGGGGATGGGGATGGGATGGGGATGGGGATGGGATGGGGATGGGATGGGATGGGGATGGGGATGGGGATGGGGATGGGATGGGGATGGGGATGGGATGGGCATGGGATGGGATGGGGATGGGGATGGGGATGGGATGGGATGGGGATGGGGATGGGATGGGATGGGATGGGGATGGGATGGGGATGGGTGCGATGGGGTGGAGATGGGGATGGGATGGGATGGGGATGGGTGGGATGGGATGGGATGGGATGGGATGGGACTGGGATGGGGATGGGAATGGGATGGGATGGGATGGGGATGGGATGAGAATGGGATGGGATGGGGATGGGATGGGATGGGATGGGAATGGGAAGGGGATGGGGATGGGATGGGATGGGGATGGGATGGGGATGGGATGGGAATGGGATGGGATGGGGATGGGGATGGGGATGGGATGGGATGGGGATGGGGATGGGATGGGGATGGGGATGGGGATGGGATGGGGATGGGATGGGATGGGATGGGGATGGGATGGGGATGGGATGGGATGGGATGGGATGGGGATGGGATGGGATGGGATGGGGATGGGATGGGGAGGGGATGGGATGGGGATGGGATGGGATGGGATGGGGATGGGGATGGGGATGGGGATGAGGATGGGGATGGGGATGGGATGGGATGGGATGGGGATGGGATGGGATGGGGATGGGGATGGAGATGGGATGGGATGGGGATGGGATGGGGATGAGGATGGGGATGGGGTGGGAATGGGATGAGGATGGGGATGGGGATGGGATGGGATGGGGATGGGATGGGATGGGGATGGGATGGGATGGGATGGGATGGGGTGGGATGATGATGATGATGGGGTGGTTGCTGGTGGTGCGGGTACCCCAGCATGGGGCCGGCTGGGTGGGGGATTCCTCCTGCCGGGGGGTGCTGGGGTTGGGGGTGGGGGTGGGGGTGGGAGCCCCCCTCACCGCACCCCTCCCCGCAGCGTCTGTACCGGGGGGTCCTGGCGTTGCGCCGACACCCCCTGCCCCGCCGCCGCCCTCTGCCCCGGGGGGTTGATTCACGCCCCGGGGTCCTGCCTGCGCCGCTGCGACGCCGCCGAACCCAACGGCACCTGCGCCGGCATCACCGACGGCTGCGTCTGCCCCCCCGGCACCATCTACCTGGTGGGTCACCCCCTCCCCGGGACGGCTGGGGTGGGGGGTGGACACAGGGGTCTGGGGTGGGGGGGGGGCCGGGACGCGGTGGAGGCAGGGTGCGCGTGGGGGGTCACCGGGGTGTCCCAGCCCCTCGGCTGCTGCCTGCCCCGAGCCCCCCATACCCCATGGTGGAGGGGGGGCTGGGGGGGGTCATCAGCCCCCCT
>WNMW01000067.1:0-13298 GCA_009819605.1 Sterna hirundo
TCCTGCCCCGGGGGATGGGGGCGTAACCCCCCCCCGGCGGCGGCCGGTTCAAGGCCGCCTTCACCCGCCGCAGCTCGGCCCCCGAGAGCTCCTCCAAGGCCCACAGGACGCGGTCCCGGCCCCCCGCCATGGCCGCGAGGGGGTTGGGGGGGGGAAATGTGGGGCAGGGATGTGGGGCGTGGGGGGGGGGATGGGGCCGGCTGACGGGGGGCACCCCCCGACGGCGCCCGGGGGCGGAAGAGGAGGAAGGAAACGGCCGTGGGGTGGGTGGGAGGGGAGAAAGGGGCGACATCCGCAACATGGCGGGCGCCGGCATCCTGGGTGTCGCCGTGGGGCTCTTGGTGGCGGGTACGAGGTTGGGGGGCAGGTTGGGGGGTTGGGGGGCGGGTTGGGGGGTGGGGGGCAGGGGGGGAGGCCCGGGGTCCTTTGCCAGGCGGCGGGGAAGGAAGTGGGGCAGGAAGGTGGCGTGGCGGGGCCGTGGGGCACGGGTGGCTGGGTCGCCCCACTTATGGGGCCGGATGCCTGGGTGACCCCAGTTATGGGGCCGGATGCCTGGGTCCCTCTTGGTTGTGGGTCCCGGATGTCTGGGTCACCCCAGTTGTGGGTCACGGATGCCTGGGTGACCCCAGTTATGGGGCCGGATGCCTGGGTGCCCTCTTAGTTGTGGGTCCCGGATGTCTGGGTGCCCTCAGTTATGGGGCCGGATGCCTGGGTGCCCTCTTAGTTGTGCGGCCGGATGCCTGGGCCCTCCAGTTATGGGTCCAGATGCCTCGGTCCCTCTTAGTTGTGGGTCCCGGATATCTGGGTCACCCCAGTTGTGGGTCACAGATGCCTGGGCCCCCCCAGTTATGGGGCCGGATGTCTGGGTGCCCTCTTAGTTGTGGGTCCCGGATGTCTGGGCCCCCCCAGTTATGGGTCCAGATGCCTCGGTCCCTCTTGGTTGTGGGTCCCGGATGTCTGGGTCACCCCAGTTGTGGGTCCGGGATGTCTGGGTGCCCTCTTAGTTGTGGGGCCGGATGCCTGGGTCCCTCTTGGTTGTGGGTCCCGGATGTCTGGGCCCCCCCAGTTGTGGGTCCCGGATGTCTGGGTCCCCCCAGTTATGGGTTCAGATGTCTGGGTGCCTCTTAGTTGTGGGTCCCGGATGTCTGGGTGCCCCCAGTTATGGGGCCAGATGCCTCGGTCCCTCTTGGTTGTGGGTCCCGGATGTCTGGGTGCCCTCAGTTATGGGGCCGGATGCCTGGGTCCCTCTTGGTTGTGGGTCACAGACACGTGGGTCCCCACAGTTATGGGGCCGGGTGCCTGGGTCCGTCTTAGTTGTGCGTCCCGGATGTCTGGGTCACCCCAGTTGTGGGTCACGGATGTCTGGGCCCCCCAGTTATGGGGCCGGATGTCTGGGTGCCCTCTTAGTTGTGGGTCCCGGATGTCTGGGCCCCCCCAGTTATGGGTCCAGATGCCTCGGTCCCTCTTGGTTGTGGGTCCCGGATGTCTGGGCCCCCCAGTTGTGGGTCCCAGACACCTGGGCCCCCTCCCCGTGCGTTCAATAGGGGTGAAGTGTGGGGCAGGGGGCTCCTATGGGGCGACGTGGGTTCTGCCCTCCCCCCCCCCCCCCCATCACCCCTCCCTCTCCCGTCTGCCCCACAGCGCTGCCCCACATCGAGGCCTTCAACATCCACCCGGCCCCATATCGGGTCCTGACCCACAACGGCACCCGCAGCTTCGGGCACCGAGTGCTGCAGCTCAACGGCTCCCGGTAGGGATGTGGGGCAGGGGGTTGTGGGTCGCGGATCCCCTCTTGGTTGGGGGTCCCGGACGCCTGGATCCCGCCCACTTATGGGTCACGGACACCTGGGTCCCCTCGGGGTTGTGGGTCCTGGATCCCCTCTTGGTTGTGGGTCCCGGACACCCAGGTCCCCCCCAGTTGTGGGTCCAGGAGACCCGGGTCCCCCCCAGTTGTGGGTCGCGGACCCCTGGCTCCCCCCATGCGTGGGTCGCTGACGCCCCTCCCCCCAGGCTGGTGGTGGGCGCCCCGGCGGAGGCGGGGGAGGGGGGGCGGCTCTTCCAGTGCCGGGTGGAGAGCGGAGAGTGCCGGGAGCTGGAGCTGGAAGGTGGGACTGGGACGGACTGGGAGGGACTGGGAGGGACTGGGAGGGACTGGGATGGGATGGGATGGGATGGGATGGGATGGGATGGGATGGGATGGGATGGATTGGGACTGGGATGGACTGGGATGGACTGGGATGGGATGGGATGGACTGGGATGGGACTGGGATGGATTGGGATGGACTGGGATGGGATGAGACTGGGATGGACTGGGATGGGATTGGGATGGATTGGGACTGGGATGGACTGGGATGGAACTGGGATGGGATGGACTGGGACGGACTGGGACGGACTGGGATGGGATGGACTGGGACGGACTGGGATGGGATGGGACTGGGACGGACTGGGATGGGATGGGACTGGGATGGGACTGGGACGGACTGGGATGGACTGGGATGGACTGGGATGGACTGGGATTGGGATGGACTGGGATGGAACTGGGATGGATTGGGACTGGGATGGACTGGGATTGAACTGGGATTGAACTGGTCCGCCCCCCGCAGGGAACAGCACCCAGACCCACATGGGGATGGCCTTGGCCCGGGACGGCGACGTCACCATCGTGAGTCCCGGCCACCGGGGGCGGGGGGGGGACGTGGGGGGGGGGACACGGTGCAGGGGGGCCACGGGCGGGGGCCACCGCCCCTCCCCCACCCCCACCCCACCCCCCCCCTCCCCTCCCCCCCCCCAGGCCTGTGGCCCCGGGTTCACCCGCGAGTGCGACCGCAACGTCTACTCCAGCGGCATCTGCCTCCTCCTGGACCCCCAGCTCAAGGCCCGGCGGGTGCTGGCCCCCGGCTACCAAGGTGAGGGCCGGGAGGTGGCCACACCCCCCACCCCCCCACCCCACCCCCTGGTGGCCCCCCGGCCACCCAAGAGGGTGGGCAAGCCCTTGGAGAGGCGCCGGTTGCCCGTCTCGGCCCACCGCCGTCATGGCGGCCTCCATAAGGCTGTCGGCGCATCATCTGTGGGGGGCGTTGAGGGGGGACCCATAGAACCCGGCGGCCCCATGGGTCAACCCGGTGGCCACCCGGCCGCCCAAGAGGGGGGGCAACCCCTGGAAGTCAACCCTGACCACCGTGGTGCGACCCATAGAGATGTTGCTGGTTGCCCCATGGAGACCACGGTGGTGTGACCCATGGGGACGTCAATGGTTGACCCACGGTGGTGTGACCCATAGCGATGTTGACAGTTGACCCATGGAAGCCCACCGTGGTGTGACCCATGGGGACGTCAATGGTTGACCCATGGAAGCCCATGGTGGTGTGACCCATGGGGACGTCGATGGTTGACCCACAGTGGTGTGACCCATGGGGACGTCGATGGTTGACCCATGGTGGTGTGACCCATAGGGACATTGATGGTTGACCCATAGTAGTGTGACCCATGGGGATGTTGATGGTTGACCCACGGTGGTGTGACCCATGGGGCCGTTGATGGATGACCCATGGTGGTGTGACCCATGGGGATGTTGATGGATGACCCATGGTGGTGTGACCCATAGCGATGTTGCTGGTTGACCCATGGAGGACCATAGTGATGTGACCCATGGAGACCACGGTGGTGTGACCCATGGGGAT
The DNA here is from genome assembly GCA_009819605.1 of Sterna hirundo. Classification (NCBI taxonomy): domain Eukaryota; kingdom Metazoa; phylum Chordata; class Aves; order Charadriiformes; family Laridae; genus Sterna; species Sterna hirundo. The sequence goes on from WNMW01000067.1 coordinate 3,681, forward strand.
GTCGATGGTTGACCCACAGTGGTGTGACCCATGGGGACGTCGACGGTTGACCCACGGTGGTGTGACCCATGGGGACATCGATGGTTGACCCACGGTGGTGTGACCCATGGGGATGTCGATGGTTGACCCATGGTGGTGTGACCCATAGGGACATTGATGGTTGACCCATAGTAGTGTGACCCATGGGGATGTTGATGGTTGACCCACGGTGGTGTGACCCATGGGGATGTCGATGGTTGACCCATGGTGGTGTGACCCATAGGGACATTGATGGTTGACCCACGGTGGTGTGACCCATGGGGATGTTGATGGTTGACCCACGGTGGTGTGACCCATGGGGCCATTGATGGATGTCCCATGGTGGTGTGACCCATAGCGATGTTGCTGGTTGACCCATGGAGGACCATAGTGATGTGACCCATGGAGACCACGGTGGTGTGACCCATGGGGATGTCAAAGGATGACCCACGGTGGTGTGACCCATGGGGACGTCAATGGTTGACCCACAGTGGTGTGACCCATGGCGATGTTGACCCTCGCCCCGCCCAAGCCCGGGGCGCTGTGACCCCCCGCCCTCCTCCAGGGTCACCCTCCTCCCCCAGTGCCTTGTCCCCCGCCCCACCCCACATCCCCCCCCACATCCCCGCCCCCCGCCCGCAGGCTGCCTCCTGGGCATGGTGGACCTGGTCTTCCTCTTCGACGGCTCCAGCAGCATGACGGCCCGGCAGTTCGGGGCCATCCGGGACTTCATGGTGGACGTCATGGAGCAGCTGGGGAACAGCTCCATCCGCGTGGGTCGCCGGGGGGCGCCGGGGGGCGCTGGGGGGCACGGGGGGCGGGGGGCGGCTATGGGGGGCCGGGGGGCAGGGGGCGGCTATGGGGGGCTATGGGGAGCAGGGGATGGATGGGGGCGTGGTGGGGGATGGGGGATGGGAGGGGGATGTGGGGATCATGGGGGGGTTGAGTGGGGGGCTATGGGGTGCTATAGGGGGCTATAGGGCTCTATAGGCCCCATAGAATCCATAGGTCTGGCCCCATGGTGATGGGGCCGTGGGGCAGTTCAGGGCCGTGTGGTTCTCGGGGTCTATGGGGTCTATAGGGGTCTATGGCTCTATAGGGGTCTATAGGGGTCTATAGGGGTCTATAGGGATCTATGGGGTCTGTGGGGTCTCTAGGCCCCATGGGCCCCATAGAATCCATAGGGCGGCCCCACAGTGACGGGGCCGTGGGGCAGTTCGGGGCCGTGTGGTTCTCGGGGTCTATGGGGTCTATAGGGGTCTCCGGGGGTCTGTGGGGCTCTGTAGGGGTCTATGGGGGTCTGTGGGCTCTGTAGGGGTCTGTGGGGTCTCTAGGCCCCATGGGCCCCACAGAATCCATGGGGCGGCCCCACGGTGACGGGGCCGTGGGGCAGTTCGGGGCCGTGCAGTTCTCCAACGGCTCCCGCTGCCATTTCACTCTGGGGGATTTCGCCGCCCGGCCCCGGCCCCGGGAGCTGCTGCGGGACCTACGGCAGCTGGGGGGGCTCACCGACACCTTCGCCGCCATCCGCTACGTCGTGTGAGCGCCCTGCCCCATAGCTGCCCCACACCTGCCCCATAGCTGACCCATAGCTGACCCACATACGCCCTATAGCGTCCCCACAGCAGCCCCACTGCATGCCCCAGGGCCCCTCTGCCTCCCCATGGCACCTTCGGCGCCGTCTGCTGCGTCACATGAGCGCCCTGCCCCATAGCTGCCCCATAGCTGCCCCACAGCTGCCCCATAGCATCCCCATAACTGCCCCACTGCCACCCCCCCACCCCACCGCAACCCACCGCTGCCCCACATCCGCCCCATGGCTGACCCACTGCCCCCTGTGCCCCACTCCTGCCCCACTGCTGCCCCATGGCTGCCCCATAGCTGCCCCACTGCCACCCCATCACCACCCCGCTGCTGCCCCATGGCTGCCCCACTGCCCCCTGTGCCCCACCGCTGCCCCATGGCTGCCCCATAGCTGCCCCACTGCCACCCCATCACCACCCCGCTGCTGCCCCATGGCTGCCCCACTGCCCCCTGTGCCCCACTCCTGCCCCACCACCACCCCACCGCCACCCCACCACTGCCCCACTGCCACCCCATCACCACCCCACCGCCACCCCACTGCTGCCCCACTGCCACCCCACCACCCCACTGCCGCCCCACTGCCGCCCCATAGCTGCCCCACTGCCATCCCAGCACCCCACTGCCACCCCACCACTGCCCCATGGCTGCCCCACTGCCCCCTGTGCCCCACTCCTGCCCCCCACCGCTGCCCCATGGCTGCCCCACGGCTGCCCCACAGCTGCCCCCCCCCCCCGGCAGGCGGGAGATCTTCACCCCCGAGCGGGGGGCGCGGGCGGGGGCCAAGCGGGTGCTGATCCTCGTCACCGACGGCGACGCCACCGACAGCGACAACGGCAGCGTCCGGGAGGCCCAGGAGCGTGACATCACCCGTTACATCATCGGGGTGAGGTCATCGCCCCCCCCCACCCCCCCGCCCCCCCACCCCACCCACCTGCACCCCCCCTCCCCCGCCTGCACCCACCGCGGGCACCCAAGGGTGTCCCATCGTCCCCTTCCATTGTTGGGTTGACCCAACACCTCCATGATGGTTTGGTGGCGTTTTTTGGGGGGGGTGGACGGCGCGACCCCCGGATTAGGCAGCTGCCTGCACCCCCCCCCGCCTGCACCCCCCCCTGCCTGCACCCGCTGCCTGCACCCATCATGGTCACCCAAGGGTGTCCCATCATCCCCTTCCATCGTTGGGTTGACCCAACACCTCCATGATGTTTTGGTGGCATTTTTTGGGGGGGGTGGATGGCGTGACCCCCAGATTAGGCAGCTGCCTGCACCCCCTGCCTGCACCCCCCCCGCCTGCACCCATTCACCTCCCCCCCTCCCCTCCCCCCCCCCCAGGTGGGCAACAACTTCGGGACCCCCGACACCCGCCTCTACCTCAGCCAATTCGCCTCCAGCCCCAGCTCCGAGTTCGTCAAAGTCCTGGACAGTTTCGAGAAGCTCCGGCACCTTTTCCGCGAGCTCCAAGCCAAGATTTATGACATCGAAGGTGACGTCATCACCCCACCCACCCCCCACCCCCAATATTTCGGGGTGTCGTTCGTCCGTCCTCCCCCCCTCACCCCGGCTCTCCCCCCCCCCCCCGCAGGCACCAGCGACCTGAACCGCTTCCACCTGGAGCTCTGCTCCAGCGGGATCAGCCTCGAGGTGGCCCATGTAAGATGGCGGCTGGGGGCGGGGGGGGGGTCAAGGGGACACGGGGGAGGGTGGAGAGGGACGTTGGGGGACATCGGGGACATGGAGGGACACGGGGGAGGATGGAGAGGGACGTTGGGGACACGGCGGGACATGGGGGAGGACAAAGAGGGACGCTGGGGACACGATGGGACACAGAAGAGGGACGTTGGGGACACGGGGAGGATGAAGAGGGGCATTGGGGGACGTTGGGGACGTTAGGGACATGGAGGGACAGGGGGGAGGATGAAGATGGACGTTGGGGACACGGTGGGACATGGGGGAGGATGAAGAGGGACGTTGGGGGACGTTGGGGACATGGAGGGACACGGGGGAGGATGAAGAGGGACGTTGGGGACACGGTGGGACGTGGGAGAGGGACGTTGGGGACGTTGGGGGACGTTGGGGGACACGGGGGAGGATGACGGGGGACGTTGGGGGAGGGTGAGGGACGTGGGGGACACGCCCATGGGGGGGGACGTGTGTCGTTGGCGCTCGCCCCCCTCCCCAATCACGTGACACCCCCCCCCCCGATCACGTGACCACCCGATCCCCCCCCAGGGCCGCCGGGTGACGGGGGCGGTGGGGGCGGACAATTGGGCCGGGGGGTTGGTGGCCCTGGGGGCGGAGCCGGGCAACGAGACCGAGACCTTCGTGGCCAGTCCCTCCCTGGAGGAGAACGTCACCGACACCTACCTGGGTAGGGGGGGGCCAGGGGGGGAGGGGCTAAATGGGGGGGGGGGGGGGGGAGGGGCGGGTCCTGCAGGACCCCAACCCAGCGACCGGGGTGACCCCGGTGACCCCAAGCCAAGGTCACGGGGTGACCAGGGTGACCCCACCATGGTGACCAGTTTGACCCTGGTGACCCCCACCATGGGGACCAGGGTGACCCTGGTGACCCCATCTCAGGGTCACGGGGTGACCCAGGTGACCCCATCCTGGTGACCGGGGTGACCCTGGTGACCTCATCTTGGGGACGTGGGGTGACCGAGGTGACCCCACTCTGGTGACCCCACCTTGGGGACCAAGGTGACCCCATCCCAAGGAACCAGGGTGACCCTGGTGACCCCAGTTTGGGGACGAGTTTGACCCTGGTGACCCCACCACGGTGACCAGGGTGACCCTGGTGACCCCATCTCAGGATCATGGGGTGACCCTGGTGACCTCACCTTGGGGATGTGGTTGACCCTGGTGACCCCAATTTGGGGACAAGTTTGACCCTGGTGACCCCACCACGGTGACCGGGTTGACCCTGGTGACCTCACCTTGGGGACGTGGTTGACCCTGGTGACCTCATCTTGGGGACACGGGGTGACCGAGGTGACCCCACCACGGTGACTGGGGTGACCCTGGTGACCCCACCTTGGGGACCAGGTTGACCATGGTGGCCCCAACCCAGGGCCATGGGGTGACCAAGGTGACCCCATCCCGGTGACCAGGTTGACCCTGGTGACCTCATCTTGGGGACATGGGGTGACCCAGGTGACCCCATCCCAAGGAACCAGGGTGACCCTGGTGACCCCAATTTGGGGACGAGGTTGACCCTGGTGACCCCACCACCGTGACCGGGGTGACCCTGGTGACCTCATCTCGGGGACGTGGGGTGACCAAGGTGACCCCACTGTGGTGACCAGAGTGACCCTGGTGACCTCACCTTGGGGACCAGGTTGACCCTGGTGACCCCACCCCAGGGCCACGGGGTGACCCAGGCTGACCCCGCCCCGGTGAGGGGGGTGACCCCGCTGGCCCGTGTGTCCCCTCAGGTTACGCGGTGGCCGGGCTGCGCGTCCCCGGCCGGGCCCTGGTGGCGGCGGGTGCCCCCCGGCACCGACACCTGGGGGCCGTCGTCCTCTTCGAGGTCCCCCGGGACGCCGGGGGGTGGCGGGTGCTGCAGACCCTCCCCGGGGAGCAGGTAAAGGGCTTCGGGGGGGGGGGGGGGACACGGAGGGGACACACCCTCGGGTGACACCCCCACCCCCACCCCCCCTTGGTGACGCCGGTGTCACCCGCAGGTGGGCTCGTATTTCGGGGCCACCCTCTGCGCCCTGGACCAGGGCGGGGCGACGGTGGCCTTGCTGGTGGGTGCCCCCACCCACTACGACGGGCGCCGGGGGGGGCGGGTGCTGCTCTACCGCTGGCAGAAGGTAAGGGCGGGGACCCCCCCCCACAAAACGGGGACATCGCCACCCCCCCCACACACACCTTGGGGACACCGGCGCCCAGGGGGCCACCAAAAGCTGGGGGGCAGGTGGCCACGGGGTGGGGGGCTTGGGGTGGGGTGGGGTGGGGCACTGGGAGGGGGGTGGACGGGGGTGACACCAGCCCAAGGACACGGGGTGACCGGGGTGACCCCAAGCCAAGGAGATGGGATGGAGGTGACCGAGGTGACCCCAGCTTGGGGACGTGGGGGTGGCCAAGGTGGCCCCAAGCCAAGGACCATGGGATGGGGGTGACCAGGGTGACACCAGCCCAGGGTGACCAGGACTGGGGTGACCGGGGTGACATGGGAGTGACCAAGGTGACCCCAAGCCCTGGAGATGGGATGGAGGTGACCAAGGTGACACCAGCCCGGGGTGACCAGGGTGACATGGGGTGGCCAAGGTGACCCCAAGCCAAGGACACGGGGTGACCACGGTGACACCAGCCCAAGGACCAGGGTGACCAGGGTGACACCAGCTTGGGGACATGGGGGTGACCAAGGTGGCCCCAAGCCAAGGACCATGGGATGGGGGTGACTGAGGTGACACCAGCCCAGGGCGAGCGATGACCAAGGTGACGCCATCCCATCGCTGAAGGTGACACCCCCCCCCCACGTCCTTGTCACCGCAGGAGGCCCTGGAGGGGAGCGGGGAGCTCTGGGGGGTCCCGGGTCACCCCTTGGGCCGCTTCGGGGCGTCTCTGGGGACGTTGGGTGACCTCGACGGCGACGGCTTGGCCGAGGTGGCCGTGGGAGCCCCCTTGGAGGACGAAGACCGTGGGGCTGTCTACGTCTTCTTCGGGCGACCTGGGGGGCTGGAGCCCCACTTCAGCCAGGTGGGGACGTGGGGGACACGGGGTTGGGGACACCGAGGGGACACCGAGGGACGTCATCGGTGTCACCTCACGGCACCTGGAGGGGCTGGTGGTGGCCCCGGGGCTGCGGCTCTTTGGGTGTTGGGTGGCGCCATGGACCTGGTGGGGGTCGTTCTGGTGGGACTGGTGGTGGGATGTTGGGGACACGGGGTTGGGGACACCGAGGGGACACCAAGGGACATCAAGGGACGTCATCGGTGTCACCTCACGGCGCCTGGAGGGGCCGGTGGTGGCCCCGGGGCTGCGGTTCTTCAGGTGTTGGACCTGATGGGGGTCGTTCTGGTGGAACTGGTGGTGGGACGTTGGGGACATGGGGTTGGGGACACCGAGGGGACACCGAGGGACATCATGGGACGTCATCGGTGTCCCCTCATGGTGCCTGGAGGGGCCGGTGGTGGCCCCGGGGCTGCGGTTCTTCAGGTGTTGGACCTGATGGGGGTCGTTCTGGTGGAACTGGTGGGGGGACGTGGGGGACACGGGGTTGGGGACAGGGAGGGGACACGGAGGGGACATGGAGGGGACAGGGAGGGGACAGGGAGGGACGTCCTGGGTGTCCCCGCGCAGCGCCTGGAGGGGCGGGTGGTGGCCCCGGGGCTGCGGTTCTTCGGCCAGGCCTTGGACGGCGCCATGGACCTGACGGGGGATGGGCTGGCGGACGTGGCCGTGGGGACGGAGGGTCACGTGGTGGTGCTGAGGTGGGGACACGGGGGGGGACACGGGGGGGTCACACACACACGGGGACGTGGGGTCGGGGACACGGGGGTGGGGCCGGGGGTGGCCGTGGGGGTGGGGACTGGGGACATGGGGGGACGTGGGGGGACGTGGGGGGACGTGGGGGGACGTGGGGGACGGGGGAGGACGGGGGGGGACATGGGGGAGGTGGGGGACATGGGGGGACACAGGGGATGTGGGGGGACGTGGGGGGATGAGGGGGACATGGGGGACATGGGGGGACATGGGGGGACGTGGGGGGACGTGGGGGACGTGGGGGGACACAGGGGACGTGGGGGGACGTGGGGGGACGAGGGGGACATGGGGGGACATGGGGGGACGTGTGGGGACGTGGGGGGACGTGGGGGGCCACGGGGACGTTGGGGACATGGGGGTCATGGAGCCACTCCCCCCCCCCCGTGACGTTCCCCCCCCCCCCCCCCCGTGACGTCCCCGTCCCCCCCCAGGTCCCGCCCGGTGCTGCGCGTCACCCCCGACCTGACCTTCGACCCCTCCCACGTCCCCCCCCCGGGGGGGCGACTGCTCCGCCCTCAGCCCCGCCCGCCTCCACCTCCACCTCTGCCTGCGCCACGCCCAGGGTGGGGCCCGGCCCCACCCCCCCCTTTGACCTTTTGACCCCTTGACCCCGTTTTCCCCTTCACCCTTTGACCCCGGCCCCCTTAATCCCCTCCCCCCCTTTGACCCCCTGACCCCCCTTTGACCCCTTTGACCTTGACCTTTTGACCCCTTGACCCCTTGACCTTTGGGGCCCGTCACCACATTTCCCCTCCGCTCTTTGACCTTTTGACCCCTTGACCCTTTGGCCTTGACCTCCTGACCTTTTGACCCCTTGACCCCGTTTCCCCGTGACCCTTTGACCTCTTGGCCCTTTGCCCTTGACCTTTTGACCCCTTGACCCCCATTTCCCTCCCCCTTTGCCCCCTGACCTTTTGACCCCGTGACCTTTAGACCCCTCCCCCTCTGACCCTTTGACCTTTTGACCCCACTTTTACACCTTTGCCCCTTGACCTTTGACCCCCGACCTTTGACCCTTGACCTCTCGCCCCCAGGCGCCCCCGTGACCCCGGTGACCTTCGTGGTGGAGGTGGAGCCGCAGCGGGCGCGGGGGAGGGGCAGCTTCGGGGGGGGCCGGCGCTGGGCGGGGCAGGTGCTGGCGGGGGAGGGGCCGCCCTGCCAGAGCCAGGAGCTGCTGGTGCCGGTACCGACCCACACGTGGGGGGCGGGACCCACACTTGGGGGGCGGGACCCATATTTGAGGGGCGGGACCCACACTTGGGGGGCGGGACTCACATTTCAGGGTGTGGGGCCCATATTTGGGTTGGGAGGGACCCACACTTGGGGGGCGGGACCCATATTTGGGGAGCGGGACCCACACTTGGGGGGCAGACCCACACTTGGGGGTTGGGGAGGAGCCATACTTGTGGGTTAGACCCACACTTGGGGGGCGGGACCCATATTTGGGGAGCGGGACCCACACTTGGGGGGGGGGGGGGCAGGACTCCCATTTGGTGGGGTAGGACCCACACTTTGGGGGGTGAGACCCACACTTGGGGGGTGGGGATGGGGGGAGGGGTGTCCCCACTTATGGGGCGCCCCCCAACCCCCCCCCTCTGCCCCCCAACCTGCAGCCCTGCCTGGAGGATTTCATCACCCCCATCCGCGTCGCCGTCACCCTCTCCCTGCCCCATAGCGACCCCCCGGGGCCCATCCTGCCCCCCAACACCCCCCCCACGTGGATCGAGGTACCCGCCGTGGGGCTGGGATGTGGGGCTGGGAGGGGCACCCACACCTGGGGGGCGGGACCCACATCTAGGGAGGATGGGACCCACACCTGAGGGGCAGGACCCACACTTGGGGGGCAGGACCCAGGGACCCACACTTGGGGGGCAGGACAAATATTTTGGGGATGGGACCCATGTCTGGGGGGCGGGGCCCACACTTGGGGGGCGGGACCCACACTTCGGGGGTGGGACCCACACTTGGGGGGCAGGACCCACACGTGGGGGGGTGGGACCCACACTTGGGGGGTGAGAGTGACTGACATTTGGGGGGACTGGGACTCACACTTGGGGGGCTGGACCCACACTTAGGGGGCAGGACCCACACTTGGGGGGCAGGACCGACACTTGGGGAGCGGGACCCAGGGACCCACACTTGGGGGGCTGGACCCACAACTCACACAAACACCCCCCCACACACAAACATTTTCCCCCCCGTTCCGCCCCACAGATCCCCTTCCAGCAGAACTGTGGGGCAGACGAGGTGTGCGAGGCCGACTTGTGGGTCCGGGCGCAGGGGTCGGGGGCGGTGGTTCTGGGGGTCCCGGGGGCCGAGCTGGGGCTGCACCTGATGGTGGGGAACGCGGGCGAGGACGCCTATGGGGCAGCCCTACAAGTGCAGCACCCCCCGGGGCTCTCCTTCCGACGGGCCCGGGCCACACAGGTACGTGGGGTGCCCCACAGATGTGGGGCGGGGGGGGGGGGGGAGGGCACACTGGGGCGGGATGGACGGACCCAGGTGTCTGGGTCCCATAGATCCAGACCC
>WNMW01000068.1:0-11040 GCA_009819605.1 Sterna hirundo
AAATTCAACCTGTGACATTTCAGCATGACACCCCTTGCTATTTGAGGTCCTTCTCCTGCCTTTCACACGCTCATTGCTACGCACACACTGCTCTTTCCCTGCATGCCCATGTCTCTCACAAACCCTTCCTCCTCCCCTGCCAAGATGGGACTTCAAGAGGTTTGTGCATCCTCCACGCCCATGGTCTGAACTCACAGTCGTCTCCGGTGACCTGTGTCGGGCTGCGGCCAGTGTTGTCCTGCCAGCTCAGGGTCTGAGTTCCCTTTGAGCCCAAACCATTTCAGTTCACGCTGCCTCCCTCTTCCCTCTGACACTGGCTACTGTGTGACACAACTGCTGTAGAACTCCAGGCAGGATGGGCCAAAGAGTTTAATTAGCAAATTGGGACACTTCCCCTTGCTGGAAATGGGAACTTGGCTTTCAATATTTATGTATCGAACTGCTTTGCCACTTTGAAACTGCCTCTCCAAAAGACTAGCCCAGCGTGGTTTTTTCTAAATTTGTTTTTGTTCGTTTTAACCCAAATGAACATGCAGCACTGAACTGAAATTCCATAGCATGGAAAGTGGGCTTCCATCGTATTTTGCACAATGTCTGCTCCAAAAAGGGAGATGTCGCAGACTGCAGCTGGAAATGGGTGAAGTTGTGAGGGGATAAATGTGTTGTGTCAGACAATAATTGGTATGAATAGAGTAAAAATAGGTAGCGAGGTTGAATAAGCAGGAAAAAAAGGAAACCTGCCCAGTCACTGGAGCTCTGCGGAAGGGGGCTGGAGCTGTACAGAACATGAGGTGATACAAGTGGGATCATGACCCAGAGAAGATTTTTAGGCCAGGCTGTGCGAGAGAGTAGCCTGACTTCACCCAGATAAACAAGAGGCTCCACAGCGTGCTGACGTGATGGGAAGAAAGGTCTTGGGGTAAAAGCATGAGAAACAATGGGAGAGATGTGGGTTGCAGAGATCTGAAGTAGTCCTTTCCAGGTCTGAGAAGGCTGAGTTTCAGAGACAAGGGAAAACAGAGAAGCTCTCAAGCAGGTTTTGGAATTCGTGGTACTATCACTAACAACAGAAACTGGACAGTGCTGCAAGGGAACTCTTATTCTTCATGATGATGTACTAAAGTTCTTTTATTTCCTTCTTGACAGTTACTGTTACTTGTCAAAGTGGGTGTGATTTTCAGTAGTTAGCCTCTGGCATGAAGTTCTTAGAACAGTGGTTTTGCTCTCATTGCTATCTCTTTGTCACCATTTAAAGATGACACCTCGTAGATGGAATTGCCCTGAATTCATGCCCGCTTCGTGTATTTTCTCTCTGGTTCCAGTAAGAGGTGGAGGGGGGGAATAGGGTACTTGGTACAGGCCAAGATCCCAGATTTCTGGAAAGGCACAAAGGAAGGCAAATTTTTCATGCAGTGTGTGACCGGTACCCACTGCTCCTGACCCCTGGAGTACACTGACACAACACCACTACCTGCATTTCCAGGCTGCTGAGTCCTAACCGTGCAGCAGAGATCCTAGAAGCTCTGAACTGCCTTGCTCTGCCCTGCGTTTCAGCACATAAAATGAAAGTAACCGAGTCAAAGAGTTGGTTTTGAGCTTCTTCACAGCCTAAATCGCCACATGGGTAAGGAGACTGGCCAGGAAATGTAAAGAGTAATCAAAGGTAGGACGAGATACCTACTGAGCACAGGGCAACGCCACCCTGAATTGTCTCATGAGCTGAAGAAACCCTCACCTGTAGCTAACTCTCTTGTCCTGGGGCACACTGCAAGGCACAGGCTCATGGAAGGGTTGTTGGGAAAGGGGTTGGTGGGGGAGCCTCTGGTCCAGCCTCTAACCAAAAGGAAGGGTTGTCAATCCCTTGGTCAGGTTGCGTGACATTTTGGGGAGCTGAAAACCTCCAAAGATGGAGATAACAGAGGGTTTATGGGTGTCCTGCTGCAGGGCAACGTCAGCCTAGTCCGTTTTTCCTAATATTCACTATAAAACTCTATGAATCATAGAATCATAGATCTGCTGATGTTGGAAGGGACCTTTAAGATCATCGGGTCCAAACATTAGCCTAACCTGAAAAAAACCACTTCTAAACCATGTCCCTAAGTACCACATCTGTGGAGGAATGGCTGTGTGAGAAGGGACACGATCTGATTGCGATGAACAATCCAGCCTCTGATATGAGCCTCAAGGATAAGCCTTAGTTACAGGCCTGTATGTGACCGCTAACTCTCCTTGAAGTCCTGTAAATAGTAGAAGTAACAAAACCGTAAACAAAGATAAGCAGAACCACATCTGTGGAGAGAGGGAGAAGCTGTCTTGTGTAGCAATGGGTGGGCACAAGAAGTGCGCCAACGAACTCTCGAGAAGTGTACCAACGAACTCTCGAGAAGTGTACCAACGAACTCCCAAGATGTGTGCCAATGAACTGTCTTTAGCCACATAAACATAGGTTGTAAACCAATCACTTTTGCCAGCGTGTCTTTCACTGTCTGTCTATATATATTCTGTGAAAACTTGAATAAAGGGAGAACGATCATACTCATATTGAGATTTCATCGTTACTCCAGGTCCGTCTCCCTCTCCGACACACGCCGACATCTGGTAGCAGAGGATGCGCGACTGATTTCTCCGAGACTGCGGTAAGCAGCTAGAGGAGGGGAGTGGGAAACTTCGGCTGGGAGAAGTGCTGCTTGGCCGCATAAGCGGGAGCAGACAACGGTGTGAGGTCGCTCCTCACCTCCCAGGCGCAGCTCTGGAAACAGAAGCTGCGGCCACGGCTACTCGCTGGGATCCTCTCTAAGAGAGGGACTGAAACACCGGTGAAACTGCTTCACCTCCCAGGCTCAGCTACGGAAACACAAGCTGCAGCCACGGCTACTCGCTGGAATCGTCTGTAAGAGAGGGACTGAAACACCAGCGAAACTGTTGCTTAAACTGATTAAATTGGGACAGAGATTGGGTCATTTTTCTGACACACATCTCTTGTTTTCCATTTCGGAATGGCGGGAATTTGGAGAGACAATGTGGTATAAAATAATTGAAGGAGACGAAAAAGATGAAAAAGAAATAAAAGCTGTCCGTGGGCTGTAGAATCCGGTGTTAGAGACTTTAAAAGTCATGAAAGCGGAGCGGGAAGTAGCCTGTGCAGCAGCTCAAATGTTAAGCCCAGGAGCCGCTGCCTCACCACCTCCGAGTAAGCCGGGACCTATTGCGCGAATTTTTGGCCTGCCCGCTGTTAAAGGCATGACCGGGACAGTCTGTCGATCGGTGTCTGAGATTCGAGATAAATTTGACCGGGGAAAGGACTTGTCGCCTGATCCCCTGCAAAATGCAGGGAAATCGGAAGTGGCCGCGGCAAAGTCAGAGTCAGATAACAACCGACATACGGAAGTGCCGCCACCAAAAACTCCAGGGGGGGAGGAGACAAAAGCCACAGCTGACCTTATCGATCTGGGAGGAGCGGCGTGTAGACCTCTGCCCGCGGCGCCACCCCTGCCAATCTCGTCAGCTCCGCCCGCGGCGCCGCCCCTGCCAATCTCGTCAGCTCCGCCTGCAGCGCCGCCCCCACCACTGCTGTCAGCTCCGCCTGCGGCGCCACCTCTTCTGCCGACTCCAGTCCCTTTCTATCCGCCGTTGCCCTCGTCGACCGAATATTTAAAAGACTGTTTCTTCACCATTCCCTTGCATCCTCAAGACACTCAGCGATTTGCCTTTTCAGTACCAGCAGTTAATAAAGCGTCACCTGCAGACCGTTATGAATGGACTGTATTGCCACAAGGGATGAAGAATTCACCCACGCTATGTCAACTTTATGTGGCATGGGCATTGCAACCACTGCGGAGTCAGTGGCCAGAGACAATCATCTATCGCTATATGGATGACATTCTTTGTTGTCAAAAAGAGCCCTTTACTGATGAATCTCTGCAACAGCTCACCAACATATTGTCAAAAAAAGGACTTGTCATTGCCCCCGAAAAAGTGCAGCATATGCCTCCTTGGAGATATCTTGGTTGGTCTATTATAGACTCCAAAATTCGACCTCAAAAAATGGAAATAGCTACCCAGTTGCGCACTTTAACTGATGTCCAGACACTGTTAGGAGACGTTCAATGGGTGCGCAACTGCGTAGGCATCTCAAACACTGACATTGCCCCCTTGACAGAATTGCTGAGAGGCAATCATCCAGCGGATAGAGTCACTTTAACTCCGGTGCAGCAAGCAGCACTACAACGCATCGCGCAGAAGCTGCAATCGACATGGTCATCTCGGCGCCTCTTGCTGTTAGCCGTATCTTTACTTATTTGTAATACCAAAGAGTCACCATATGCCGTCATTTGTCAGTGGCAAAACAGAAAGGGGGACATTGCTCCTCCCGGTGCCTCTGTGGGTGATGCCACTTACAAATGCGAAGGAAAGAGAACAAAAGAGGATGTGTTCCATGTTCTGGAATGGGTATTTCTAGGGGTACAACCAAAAACAAGTATTCAAACGAGAACTGAGGCAATAGGGGAACTGATACGGAAGGGTCGATCCCGAATTGTAGAAATCAGTGGTAAAGAACCAGAGGATATTAGCATACCTGTCAATGTTGGACACTTAGAATGGTGGCTGCACAATGACGTTGCCATACAAGAGGCTTTGTTAAGGTATAGTGGGAGAGTCCATTCACAACAGCCACAGGGAAAACTATGGCAAGTTTTAAAAAGAAATCAGTGGATAGAAAAACCTAAAGTACAGGGAGACCCACTGTCAGATGGTATCACTGTATATACAGACGCCGGTAAACACTTGTGGCGTGCAGCCCGTGTTTGGCAGGAAAAAGATCAATGGTGTCAGCATATCATCAATGGAGACACCCGAGATTCCCTTCAAACATTGGAACTGGCCGCAGTAGTTGGGGCCTTGAACAATTGGCTGAACATTCCCTTGAATGTGGTAACAGATTCTCTGTATGTGGCAGGAGTAGTGCCACGCCTGGAAGATGCTCTACTTAGGGAAACCACTAATCATCGGCTGGGGAATTTATTTATTCAGATGAGATCTGTCCTTGACCAACGGACAGCCGCCTGTTGTGTTAGACATATTCGTAGCCATCAGTTGAACTTAGGACTAGGCCAGGGCAACCAACTTGCTGACAGCCTGGTCAGTTCAGCTTGCCATGTGCCTCCAACAGATAAGTTCCAGCAAGCTAGGCAAAGTCATGAGAATTTTCACCAGAATGCTAAAGGGTTAAAAAGACAATTTAAGTTAACAGACAATGAGGCTCGAGGTATCATTCAAGCTTGTCCAAAATGCGGGAATCATGGTCCAGGGATAGGGATAGGAGTGAATCTGAAAGGGCTGAAAGCCTTAGAGTTGTGGCAGATGGATGTTACGCATATACCAGAATTTGGTCGTTTGAGGTATGTGCATGTGACCATTGATACCTTCTCAAAAATGGTTTGGGCAACCGCATTACCTGGAGAAAAGGCGCATCACGTATGTAAACATTTGCTTGCCTGCTTTGCAGTATTGGGTGTACCTGAACGCATTAAGACCGACAATGGACCTGCTTATGTTAGCCAGAAGGTTAGGGCGTTTTTGCAAAGGTGGGGGGTCGAGCACACAACAGGAATCCCGCACTCACCTACAGGACAAGGGTTGGTGGAACGTAAACATCAGGTATTGAAAGACTATTTAGTTAGACAAAGAGGAATGGAAACAGACGCTCAGCAAAGGTTACATCGTGTACTCTTTACACTGAACTTTCTCTGTCTTATGGGTGATAGGGAAGAGCCACCAGTGGTAGTCCACCACCAGAATCTTAAGTTTAACAGCGCAACAGCAATCCCGCAACTTAAAGTAATGTATAGAGACCCAGTTTCTGGAGTTTGGATGGGACCTGTCCCAGTTATAGTTAATGGTCGAGGATATATGTGTGTTTCCACAGATCACGGTCCAGTGTGGGTGCCCAGTCGGTCCGTGAAACCTGCTCTGACTCAACAGGGGCCACCTGACAATCAAGATGCTCAAGATCCTGATCCTAGGGTTGATGATCCCGGCGGTAATGACCCTTCACAAGATTGAACCCAGGGAAAACATGTGGGTCACCTGGGCAAATAGGACAGGACAACAGGGTTTTTGCTTATCGCTTGCCTCTGCTGCAGAGCCTTTTAGAACATGCTTGATAGGGGTACCCGGCTTTAGAGTAGAAGAATTTCGTTCCTATAGTACCAATAATTGTAGTGTCTCCCCAAGTGTTAGTCGATGTAGTGCTAGACTTATTAGTGGTTTGAATGTTACACTGCCCTGGGACCCCCAAGAACTGAATCTGTTAGGGTCTATGAGAATTGGCAACACTTCAAAAAACTGGACTCAAACTTGTATATTTTTTGGAGGACCTGGTGTTAAGGGATTGAACGCTCACCGAACATTAGATTGGACAGGATGGACAAATGTTACATCTAAGGCACACTATTATGACTATCAAAACCCAAATTCCTTTTGCGGTACAAATGATACCGACCTCAATGATGGCCTGGGAGCCTATGGGGCTGAAAGGAGACACCCAATGCCCCTTTGGAACAATGGCACCGCAAAAGCTCTGCCATCAAATGTGTTCTTGATATGTGGTGATCGAGAATGGCAGGGAATTCCGAAAAACGTGGTGGGTGGTCCATGCTATCTTGGTAAACTAACGCTATTAGCCCTAAATAAGATTTGGTGGAAGAACCTGACAAAGAATTCCCATCCCGGGCGCTCAAAGCGTGACATTACAGGTCTTACACCAGATTGTAATGATGAGGTAACCTTACTTAGTGCTACTGAAAGAGTGTTCTTGTCTCTATTTATGCCTGGAGCAGCGGCAGGTAGGGCTTTGAAGGATATAGGACGGTTGGCTTGCTGGGCTGAGAAACAAACGAAGGTCACCACGGAGATTATAGTGAATTTGTTGGAAGATCAAAATAGCCTGCGCCATGCAATTTTACAAAACAGAGCAGCAGTTGACTTTCTGTTATTAGCCCAAGGACATGGTTGCGAAGATTTTGAAGGGATGTGCTGTATGAACCTGTCCGATCACGGCAAATCAATTCACAAACAGTTGCAGTGGTTAAAAGAACATGCAAGCAAGATCCGTCAAAGTCATGGGTTTTTGGATGAGTGGTTAACTAACTTGTTTGGAACGCTGCCGCATTGGTTATTAGGATTGTTTGTCGAAGGCTTACGTATTATAGTAATTCTTGTAATCATAGGTTTGTGTTTATGTGTAGCCCTTTCGTGTGTTAAGAAAGCTATGTTAAAAGTCATAAAGCGAGCCTGGATTGTTCAAAAACAAGAAGGGGGAATTGTGGAGGAATGGCTGAGTGAGAAGGGACATGATCTGATTGCGATGAACAATCCAGCTTCTGATATGAGCCTCAAGGATAAGCCTTAGTTACAGGCTTGTATGTGACTGCGAGCTCTCCTTGAAGCCCTGTAAATAGTAGAAGTAACAAAACCGTAAACAAAGATAAGCAGAACCACATCTGTGGAGAGAGGGAGAAGCTGTCTTGTGTAGCAATGGGTGGGCACAAGAAGTGCGCCAACGAACTCTCAGGAAGTGTACCAACGAACTCTCGAGAAGTGTACTAACGAACTCTCGAGAAGTGTACCAACGAACTCTTGAGAAGTGTACTAACAAACTCCCAAGATGTGTGCCAATGAACTGTTTTAGCCACATAAACATAGGTTGTAAACCAATCACTTTTGCCAGCGTGTCTTTCACTGTCTGTCTATATATATGCTGTGAAAACTTGAATAAAGGGAGAACGATCATACTCATATTGAGATTTCATCGTTACTCCGGGTCCGGCTCCCACTCCGACACACGCCGACATGAGGTGATATCATTGGGATCAGCACCTAGAGAAGACTTCTGTAGGGAAGACTTTCACCGGCTCTAGGTGACCGTGCTCTGGCAGGGGGCTTGGACTAGACGATCTCCAGAGGTCCCTCCCAACCCTTACCATTCTGTGATTCTGTGACTTTGCAAGGGAGTACCCGGACTTCATGCAGCTAAAAAGCAGAGGCCTTGTAATGTGCTGAAGGGCTGGGGAGAAGTGCTCTGGGGTAAGAGAGGAAGGGTGGATGGCAGAAGGTTGGAGAGATTTGAGTTACAGAGATTTGAAGTAATCCTTTCAAGGTCTGAGCAGGCTGAACTTTGCAGAGAAGGAAAACTAAAGCAGCTCTCAAGGGTATTCTGGAATTTGTGGTACTGTCACTAATATCAGAAAGAGGACAGTGCTGTAAATCAACTGCAGCACTGTATGAATGCAGAACTGGCTATTGAAAATCCAGTATTTCATTCCCTTGGGCTCTTGGCTTTGGCATCTTTTCACTTGGACTCCACTCCTGAAACCTCTCTCATGAACCACATAAGAATCGAAGAGTAAAGGAGAATCAGGCTGAGACCTGGCTCCTTAGGGCGTTTGGCGTGTGAACAAGCCCTCTGGTGCCGAGTTCCTGCACTGCAGACCCTGAAAGGCTGAGCAAGCCCCCAGAGAAGTAAAAGTCAGAAGCAAACCTCCAGGTTTCTGAGGGTGTTTGCAGGCGCTGCTGAAGTCTGCCTCTGAAGAGACCGAGGAGGGACTGAGCAGACAAAGTTCCCGTCCCTGGGGGCTGGTGAAGCAGGAAAGGATGTCAGAGACACTTGCTACAGGAAGAAATTTGAACGTGGAAGTCATTGTGAAAGCCCTTGATTTGCTTCCCCAAGCAGGATGGCCAAACCCTGACCCCCATCCTTTGGGGAGGGAGCTCCTTTCCCTCTTGGAATGCTCAGGGCTCTGTGTAATGTGTGAGTGTGTGAAGCCGGGCACTGGTCAGCAGGAGGACACTTTGCAGGCTCTGTGGCGGGTGGGTGAGGAGGCAACGAGGTGCTGGAGCTATAAGGAACGAGTGACCTCTCATGGGTCTCAGTAGAAGAGACAGAAGCCTACTCAGGTCTGTTGGGGTGTCAAGGCCCACGGCCATCCCCACCGCAGCTACACTGTCCCATGCTTCTGACGGCTTCTTTAGCTCCAAAGAAGCTGTGGATTTATGAGGATTTGCCAATTCCTGTGAGTGTCCCCTCCCACCCTATTTGGTTTCTTCCAAAAGCCTTCTCAATGCTCATTTATCAGCCAAGATTTGCAAGCCCCAGACGTGCTGGAATCCTCTATTTAGCTCCACAAGCCAGCACTGAAATGCATCTCGTCCTCCTTCTGCTGCCTCAGAGTGAAAATTCAACCTCTGACATTTCAGCATGACACCCCGTGCTATTTCAGGTCCTTCTCCTGCCTTTCACACACTCATTGCTACGCACACACTGCTCTTTCCCTGCATGCCCATGTCTCTCACAAACCCTTCCTCTTCCCCTGCCGAGATGGGGCTTCAAGAGTTTTGTGCATCCTCCACGCCCATGGTCTGAACTCACAGTCGTCTCCGGTGACCTGTGTCGGGCTGCGGCCAGTGTTGTCCTGCCAGCTCAGGGTCTGAGTTCCCTTTGAGCCCAAACCATTTCAGTTCACGCTGCCTCCCTCTTCCCTCTGACACTGGCTACTGTGTGACACAACTGCTGTAGAACTCCAGGCAGGATGGGCCAAAGAGTTTAATTAGCAAATTGGGACATTTTCCCTTGCTGGAAATGGGAACTTGTCTCTCAATATTTATGTATTGAACTGCTTTGCCCCTTTGAAACTGCCTCTCCAAAAGACTAGCCCAGCGTGGTTTTTTCTAGGTTTGGTTTTTAATTCGTTTTAACCCAGATGAACATGTAGCACTGAAGTGAAATTCCATAGCATGGAAAGTGGGCTTCCATCATATTTTGCACAATGTCTGCTCCAAGAAGGGAGATGTCTCAGACTGCAGCTGGAAATGGGTGAAGTTGTGAGGGGATAAATGTGTTGCATCAGACAATAATTGGTATGAATAGAGTAAAAGAAGGTAGCGAGGTTGAATAAGCAGGAAAAAAGGAAACCTGCCCAATCACTGGAGCTCTGCAGAAGGGGGCTGGAGCTGTACAGAACATGAGGTGATACAAGTGGGATCATGACCCAGAGAAGATTTTTAGGCCAGGCTGTGCGAGAGAGTAGCCTGACTTCACCCAGATAAACAAGAGGCTCCACAGCGTGCTGACGTGATGGGAAGAAAGGTCTTGGGGTAAAAGCATGAGAAGCAATGGGAGAGATGTGGGTTACAGAGATTTGAAGTAGTCATAGAATCATAGAATCTTCATGGTTGGAAAGGACCTTTGAGATCATCGAGTCCAACCAAACAACCTACAGACTCTGCCACTAGAGCATGCCCTGAAGTGCCACATCTAGACGTTTCTTAAATACCTCTAGGTATGGTGACTCAACCCCCTCCCTGGGCAGGCTGTTCCAGTGCCTGACCACACTTTCAGTAAAGTAATTCTTCCTAATATCTAATCTAAACCTGCCCTGCTGCAGCTTCAGGCCATTTCCTCTGGTCCTGTCATTATTCCCTTGGGAGAAGAGGTCAACCCCCACCTCTCTACAACATCCCTTCAGGTAGCTGTAGAGGGCAATGAGGTCTCCCCTCAGTCTCCTCTTCTCCAAGCTAAACATGCCCAGCTCCCTCAGCCTCCCCTCATATGACCTGGTCTCCAGACCCCTCACCAGCCTGGTAGCTCTCCCCTGGACACACTCCAGCACCTCAATGTCCCTCTTGTACAGCGGGGCCCAGAACTGAACACAGCACTCGAGGTGAGGCCTCACCAGTGCCAAGTACAGAGGCACCATCACTTCCCTGCTCCTGCTGGCCACGCTATTCCTGATACAGCCTAGGATGCCGTTGGCCCTCTTGGCCACCTGGGCACACTGCTGGCTCATATTCAGCTGACCGTCCACCAGCACCCCCAGGTCCTTTTCTGCGGGGCAGCTTTCCAGCCACTCTGCCCCAAGCCTGTAGTGTTGCTTGGGGTTGTTGTGACCGAAATGCAGGACCCGGCGCTTGGCCTTTTTAAACCTCCTACAGTTGGCCTTGGCCCATCGATCCAGCCTGTCCAGGTCCCTCTGGAGAGCCTTC
>WNMW01000076.1:0-138503 GCA_009819605.1 Sterna hirundo
ACAAGGCAATTGGGAAGAAGACCCAAGCCCTCAGCCTCTGGAAGCGACTCCTGTCAAGCACGAGGGAGAGGGACCCCTTCAGTGAGGATGTTGTATGTCAACCAAGCAAGTGGACCACCATGGAAAGAGGTACCCAGTACCTGAGAGAATTAGCCATGCGGGAGATGATTTATTATGACCTGGACAATGCACAGCTACCCACAGACCCTGATGAGGTGCAGTGCACAAGGCCCATGTGGCGGAAGTTTGTACGGAGCGCACCATCGTCATATGCCAACTCATTGGCAGTAATGGAATGGAAAGGTGAAGAGGGACCAACGGTGGATGAGGTGGCTGGCCGGCTCCGGCCACATGAAGAAAGTCTCTCTTCCCCCCTTGTCTCCGCTGTGGAGAAACTGTTGCGGAAGGTCCAGCAACTTGAAGAGAATATGTCCTACTCCCCACCTGTATGGGCCGGCATCTCAGCTATTAGAAGCAGGTATTTCCCCACTCAAGAGAGAGAGTACAGAGGGTCCACACCACGAGGCACCCTGTGGTTCTACCTGCGTGACCATGGGGAGGACATGAGGACGTGGGATGGACGACCTACTTCGATCCTGCCGACACAGGTACAGGAGTTGCAGGGAAGGACAACCACAAAAGGGGGTCCCTCCAGGAAAAGTGCCGCCCCAGTTTCCAGTGAGCAGCTCCCCAGGCAGAGCAGAAGGCCTGATCTTGCTTCTGATCCTCTTGAAGGAACTTCCAAGTCATTTATGCAAGAAGTGAGTAACGGATACTATGAGCAGTATTAGAGGGGCCCTGCCTCCGGCCAGGTGCAGGAAAGGGACAACCGGGTGGACGGTGTGGATTCGATGGCCTGGCACATCAGACCCACAGGAGTAGAAGGCTCTAGTGGACACGGGTGCACAGTGTACTTTAATACCACCAAGCTCTAGAGGGGCAGAACCCATCTGTATTTCTGGGGTGACAGGGGGATCCCAAGAGTTGACTGTACTGGAGGCGGAAGTGAGCCTAACTGGGAATGAGTGGCAAAAGCATCCCATTGTGACTGGCCCAGAGGCTCCATGCATCCTTGGGATAGATTACCTCAGGAGAGGGTATTTTAAGGACCCAAAAGGGTACTGTTGGGCCTTTGGCATAGCTGCCTTGGAGACGGAGGAAGTTAAACCGTTGTCTACCTTGCCTGGTCTCTCGGAGGACCCTTCTGTTGTGGGGTCGTTGAGGGTCGAAGAACAGCAGGTGCCGATTGCTGCCACAATGGTGCATCGGCGGCAATATTGCACTAACCGAGACTCTCTGATTCCCATCCATAAGCTGATCTGTCAACTAGAGGTTCCAGGAGTGATCAGCAAGACTCGCTCACCCTTTAACAGTCCCATATGGCCGGTGCCAAAATCTGATGGAGAGTGGAGGCTAACCGTAGACTATCGTGGCCTGAATGAAGTCACGCCACCGCTGAGCGCTGCTGTGCCGGACATGCTAGAACTCCAGTATGAACTGGAGTCCAAGGCAGACAAGTGGCATGCCACAATTGATACAGCGAATGCATTCTTCTCGGTCCCTTTGGCAGCAGAGTGCAGGCCACAGTTTGCTTTCACTCGGAGGGGCGTCCAGTACCCCTGGAATCGACTGCCCCAGGGGTGGAAACACAGCCCCACCATTTGCCATGGACTGGTCCAGACTGCCCTGGAACAGGGTGAGGCTCCAGAACATCTGCAATACATCGATGACATCATCGTATGGGGAAACACAGCAGAAGAGGTTTTTGAGAAAGGGAGTAAAATAGTCCGAATCCTTCTGAAAGCTGGTTTTGCCAGAAAACGGAGTAAGGTCAAGGGACCTGCACAGGAGATCCAGTTTTTAGGAATAAAATGGCAAGATGGAGGCCGTCAGATCCCAATGGATGTGATCAACAAAACAGCAGCTATGTCTCCACCAACTAGGAAAAAGGAAACACAAGCTTTCTTAGGCATTGTGGGTTTTTGGAGGATGCATATCCCAGATTACAATCTAATTGTGAGCCCTCTGTATCAAGTAACCCGGAAGAAGAAGGACTTTAAATGGGGTCCTGAGCAACGACAAGCTTTTGAACAAATCAAAGAGGAGATAGTCCATGCAGTGGCCCTGGGGCCAGTCCGGGCAGGACGAGATGTTAAAAATGTGCTCTACACGGCAGCCCGGGGAGAACGGCCCTACCTGGAGCCTCTGGCAGAAAGCACCAGGAGAGACCCGAGGTCGACCCCTGGGGTTTTGGAGTCGGGGATCCAGAGGATCTGAAGCCCGTTACACTCCAACAGACAAAGAGCTCTTGGCAGCATATGAAGGGGTTCGAGCTGCTTCGGAAGCGGTTGGCACAGAAGCACAGCTCCTCTCAGCACCTCGACTGCCGGTGCTGGGCTGGATGTTCAAAGAAAGGGTCCCCACCACACATCACGCCACTGATGCCACGTGGAGTAAGTGGATTGTACTGATCACACAGCGAACTCGAATGGGAAACCCCAGTTGCCCAGGAATTCTGGAAGTGATCATGGACTGGCCAGAAGGCAAGGATTTCGGAATGTCACCAGAGGAGGAGGTGGCGCGCACGGAAGAGGCTCCGCCATATAATAAACTGCCAGAAAAATGAGAAGAAATATGCCCTGTTCACTGATGGGTCCTGCCGGATTGTGGGAAAGCATGGAAAGTGGAAAGCTGCTGTGTGGAGTCCTACACGACATGTTGCAGAAGCCAGGGAAGGACAAGGGGAGTCGAGCCAGTTTGCAGAGGTGAAAGCCATTCAGCTGGCCTTGGACATTGCCGAGCGAGAAAAATGGCCAGTACTTTATCTCTACACTGACTCAGGGATGGTGGCAAATGCCCTGTGGGGGTGGCTACGGCAGCGGAAGCCGGGCAACTGGCAGCGCAGAGGCAAACCCATCTGGGCTGCTGACCTATGGCAAGATATTGCCGCCCGGATAGAGAATCTGGTTGTATCATGGTACCCCAGAGAGAACTGAGTTGGACAACGGGACTCATTTCCGAAACAGCCTCATAGACACCTGGGCCAAAGAGCGTGGCATTGGGTGGGTGTGTCACATCCCCTGTCACGCACCAGCCTCGGGGAAGAGAGAACGATACAACGGACTGTTAAAAACTACCCTGAGAGCAATGGGTGGTGGGACTTTAAAACATTGGGATGCACATCTAGCAAAGGCTACCTGGCTAGTTAACCCCAGGGGATCTACCAATGGGGCTGGCCCTGCCCAATCAAAACTTCCCCGTACCGTAGAAGGGGATAAAGTCCCCGTGGTGCACATGAGGAATATGCCTGGGAAGACAGTCTGGGTCAGTCCCGCCTCAGGCAAAGGCAAACCCATCCGTGGGATTGCTGCCTTTGTCTCAACCCACCCGTTTTGCCTTTTTCTTCCCATTCTTCCCGTACTGGGAAGGCCCGAGCGAGCGGCACCTGGTTCTTTGTTGCCGTCTGAGGCCAAACCACGGCACGTGTGAAAAACGCTGCTCACATGGACGTACGGCAACAACTGAACACCCTCCAGCAAATACTCAGACACGCACTCTCAGAATCAACCCAACGCAACGCTACGCTGACACACAGACACCCAAAAACTCAGCCTCGGTCCCAGACGAGCGCAAGCGGGCTGCCGGGCGATCCGAGTCGAGCACAGACTCCGAGACAGGCAAAGACAAGTGCGCAGCCGGATGCCCGCTCCCACGCTACCCAAGGCACCCGCTCACAATCCGACACGGTTCAGCTCTGACACGGTCAGAGTCCCACACCGTCCAACACAGGCACACGCACAAACGTTCACACTCCACACGGGCACCGCTCATACTCAAGCACGGTCCAACACGTGCACGGTCGGAGTCCAACACGTTCTAGAACACGCACCCGCAGAGCCCTGCTCGGCCGTACACCAAGTCACACCCACACAGCAACAGTCCGACACCACCGCAGCCCAGCTCCGCCACGCGCACGGTCACGCTGCACAACCTGCACCCTCAGACTCCGACAGCGTCCCAGTCAAACGCAGACTCCGCCACCCTCCAGCACAGGCAACGGGAGGCTCACGCTCCAGAACGCGCACCCTCCGACTCCGGCAGCGTCCAACTCACGCGCACACAAAGTCACGCTCCAGAACGCGCACCCTCCGACTCCGGCAGCGTCCAACCCGTGCGCACACAAAGTCACGCTCCGGAACGCGCACCCTCAAACTCCACCGACGCAGTCGCACTCAGCCACGAGCACGCTAAGACTCCAATGCAGTCCGACTCCAGCACACGCAAAAATCAAGACGAATACGCATTTTAGTTCTTCATTACAATCTTGGTAACTTTATTATAGACACGGGAACTAGTCCTGCTTTCACCCAAACCTTACGAAAGTTACTGTTCGCCAACTTCACTGTCGGGAAATGCAGACCTTCAATCCTGATGGCTGATTTCGTGACTCCAGAGACGCGTTCCGAAGTCCGTCGGTGGCCGACTCCTACCTGCGACTTCCCCCGTGCCTGTTGCCGATGCCGCTGTTGTCCTGGGAGCTTGATAGAGAATTCCACGTATTGCAAACATTTCATTCCTTGCCTTCGTATCCTTCCATTGTACGCGTATTTCTCCCCTTCCCTTCCAAGGGTGTAGCTTTTTCCCCTGAACTCTAAAATCTCTCTCTCTGCCCCCTCCCTGAAGATACAGGGTCAGAGAAAGCTTCTCTCACGCACTTGGCTAACCGGCCCTGTGCAAACCACAACGCCGCTCCGTTAAGGTGTCCTTTACCCACCCGATTTAGCTCTTGCACCCGTACGCGGGATTTCAGCGCGGGCGTAGCAGCTCCCCTCCTTTACGGCTTAGGGTGCCATTTCCCTCGTAATACACCCTGAAGAGACTTCGTTCCCCCTCTTGGCTCGTTCCAATCAACGTTCAGGTTAAACAGCAACTGACTCCTCGTGGCAGTCTCTGCTTCTGGAATTGCCTTTGCCTGGGTTTAAAACCAACGCCTGAGCACAGCCCAATCTACCAGATGACTAAATAGCTTCCGAACCCCCGGCTTTCCCGGAACCTGTCCGCAGCTACGTTTACCTCCACCTTGCCCAGACTCCCTCCTACACCATGACGGAACTGACTTGATCGTTTACAACAATTCCTACACGTACTGTACACTCCAAAGGAGAGCTGCTCGTGACACAGCAACTCCTTCTACCTTTTCTTTCTGCCCTGCTACCAGCTGTGTTTCCACATCAACACTGAAAGTATCCGCTACTGAAAGGATCCCCAAAGCCATAGACACCACGCTGGAGACGCTGGCGCTCAGCTCTCCTGCCTCCAGAGTCAGCAAGGTGCTGCAGAATCTCCTCTTCCAGGTCTGGCACGTGCGAAGAGTGGGCTGGAGAGGGGCTGTTCCGCGCCCTGGGGGGGAAGGGGGGACAGTGACAGTCCCCACCCCAGTGCCACGCAGAGCCAGCACACCGCAGGGAGGGTGCCCACCTGCCGCGGGTGACCAGGGGCTGCCCACCGGGCTCTGCCAGAGCACAGTGGCCGCAGAGGGTGGCGTCTGCCTTCCTGCCTGGCCACAAGGAAGGCTCTGCGGAGGCACCGGGACAGGCTGGATGGATGGGCCAACGGTGTGAGGTTCAACAAGGCCGAGCGCTGGGGTCACAACAGCGCCGTGAACGCTACGGGCTGGGGGGCGGGAAAGTGGCTGGAGAGCTGCCTGGTGACAAAGCTGCTCAACATGAGCCAGCAGTGTGCCCATGTGGCCAAGAAGGCGAACGGCATCCTGGCCCGTATCAGCGATGGTGTGGCCAGCAGGGCTGGGGCAGTGATGGTCCCCCTGTGCTGGGCACTGGGGAGGCCCCACCTCGAGGGCTGTGTCCAGTTCTGGGCCCCTCACCCCAAAAAAAGACATGGAGGGGCTGGAGCAAGTCCAGAGAAGGGCGAGGGAGCTGGTGAGGGGTCTGGAGCCGGAGTCTGGTGAGGAGCGGCTGAGGGAGCTGGGGGTGTTCAGGCTTTGCTTGAGATCAGAGGAAGCCGTAATGGCCTGGAAAAGGTTGAGCTCCAGGTGGAAGAAGACGAGGCCGTGTTGAAGGCCGGTCTGCAGCAGATCGCTCACGACGGTGCCCACCAGCACCTTCTCCGGGCTGGTGCCGGGGCCTTGTTCCTCCCCGGGGGCAGGACTTGGCCCTTGTTGACCTTCAGGAGGTTCCTGCTGGCCCCTTGCTCCAGCCCACCCAGCTCCCCAGGCCCCAGCACACCCACTGGGGTGCAACCCACCCCCACCCCCCACTTTGGTGGGTGCCAGCGCGTCCCGCTGGGTCGGGCGCCGAGGGGGTCGCTCCCCCAGCCGCAGGGGGGGGAGGATGAACCACAGCACCAGCGGGTAGAAAAATATGTTTATTCTTGTGACACGTCAGACGGGGAGGAGTCCAGGGCGGGTCCCGGCCCCGCGCCCCCCGGGGAACGCTTTCTCTTCTGGGCCCAGCGCTGCCACCGCTTGCAGGGCTGGCTGAAGTAGGAGAGGCGGCAGCAGCGCTTCCACCAGCCCTTCAGGCAGCCCCACAGCCGGGCACAGGCCCGCCGCAGGCACCGTCCTGCCGGGCACAGCCCCGGGGACGCCTGGCCGCGCTCCCTCTCCCTGCCTTCGGAGCGCTGGAGTGGGTTTTCCTTCCAGGCCTCGAAACTCTGCCCCTCTGGGAGGCTGCGGGGAGGCAGCTGCGTGTTGTGGGGCTCCTCTTCGCCCTCCCTCCTGTCCACAGGGACCCACTCGTCCTCAGTCCCTTCCAGCAGCTCCCGTGGGGTGCCCTGGGGGCCAGGCACGGTCCGGGGGTACAGGGTTCCATCACTTCCCACACGGTACATGGTGTGGAGGGAGGGAAATGGAGCCCCGTGGGAGCATTAGGTTGGTCTTTGACGCCTCCGGCTTCACCCTGCAGAGGAGGAGAGAAGGGGATCCGCGGGCAGCACCCCCTCCTGGGCCGGCGGGCAGGGCTGCCCAGCGCAGGCAGGGCACGGGGTGAGGGTCTGGGGCAGGGTCCCAGGGGTGTCCATGCCCCCACCCCACCCCCTTTTTAAGGGTCACAGGGGCGCCCCCCCACCCCATCTTGGGGGTACCTGGGGGGGCTCGGCCACGGGCTGGAGGCTGGCGAAGAGAGCGTGGCCGGGCTGACCCGCCATGGTGGGCTCCCAGCAGAGCCAAGCGCCCGGCCAAGCCGGCCCCGGGAGCCCTGCGCTGTGGCCACCTGCGGGGAAGGAGCGCGGGTGTGGGTGGTCAACAGGGAATAGGGGTGCCCTGAATCAGACCTGTTGCCCCCCATGGACCCCCCCACAACCGGCTGTGCCCCCCTCAAACAGGCCCAAAGTCCCCCGAGACCCCCCCAAACAGGTCTTGCCCCCCGCCAGCCTGATCCTGACACCCCAGAAGCCCCCGAACCAGTTTTACCCCCTCACCATCCCGGGCGCCCCTTGCTCCCACCTCACACTGGCACCCACTACCCTCACGCTGACACCCATTTCCCTCGCTCCCCCCTCACGCTGACACCTGCTCCCCTCGCTCCCCCGTCACGCTGACAACCGCTCCCCTCGCTCCCCCCTCACGCTGACAACCGTTCCCCTCACACGCTCCCTCCCACAGCCCCGCCATTCCCCCTCCCCACATCTCTTCTCTCCCCCTCGCTCCCGGCCCACATGCGGCCCTCGCCCTCTCCCTCCCCTCCACAAAATGGCGCCGCCCCTCCCTTCCCGCCCGCCACCGCCCGCCCCCGTTACCTGACGCCGCGCGCAGCCGCCACCGGGCGCGGCGGGAAGGGCCGGGGAGGCGGCGGCGGCGCTGCTGCTGTAGGGGGAGCCCCCGCTCTTCGCCTCATCTCCTCACGGGCGGCTGGAACCTCCCTCCTCTTCCCCTCCGGGAGTGGCCCCGCGCCTGGGGAGACGCTCTCCTCAGGGAGAGCCCCCGCCACCCCCGGCCCGGCCCTCGGCAGCCTTCCCGCCGCGCCGGCGGCAGCAGCGCTTCCCTCAGGGATGGAGCCCCCGACCTCCCCTGTGATAAATGATTTAATCGCAAACAGGATTCCAATTAGAATTTATAATTTATTAAACGAATAAAGGCAAGCAAACAGCGCTGGGTGTGCCGGGGGTCTCTGCCCAACCAAGACACACACCTTACAGATCCCATTTTTGGCTTATATCTCCTATACTAATACATATTCATAACTGTCTCTAAAATGGTTGGCCCTTGCCAAAAAAATGGGTGTATCCCCCCTCTCACATGTCACTATGCAGATAACGACAGATATTCTAGAATGTTCACCAGGTGGCTCCTGCAAAACGCAGACACACCGTCTCCTCTGCAGCCATACAGACAAAACAAAGGTCACACTTCACCCTGTGACCCTAACGCTGTTCCACACTGACGCGAATCAGTTAAGCACATCTCACAATTCCCCATTTTCTTTTTCTATGGCATTGATTCGTGTCTTTGTTTCCAACCAAGTTAATACTTGCCGAAGTGGTATTAGTTTCGGATCTCTCTCTCTCTCTTTTTTTTTTTTTTTTTTTTTTTTTTTTTTTTAGTATCATCAGGGAAAGAGTGTTCTCTTTCCCTGGTTCTGAATCAACAGGTACTGTAGCTACCTGCATTCCTTGTATAACCGAGTGTATTAGTCTAATAAAACAAGGTATTAAACATGGAATTATTAACAATCCTGCAAATGCCCCCAATATAACAATCCCGATTTTAGTAAGCCAATCACCTCCCGTCAAGTTTTCCCAGAATCCTTCTAGGTCGACTCCAGTCCAAGTCTGAACTGGGACATGTGCTATTTTCTTCATTTCTTTTACAAGTTCATTTACAGCTTCCCCTTCATCATCAATTTCTAAACAGCAATTACTAAGGTTAAACTTCCCACAAACACCTCCCTCTTGTGCTAGTAAATAATCCAAAGCTAAGCGATTTTGATACAAAGCAGTTCTCATCTTGGTATTTTGTCTTGCAATTCGTCCAAGGGCATCTCCAGTTGTATTTACAACTATTTCTAATACAGCTTGTAACCTAATTATTCTATTTAGCGTATATTGGAGTTCTATAGCCCCAAGATCCATCTTCTGCCCATGTGGCTGGACCATAGTAGGCAATGACTCTTTCGGGAGGCCAATCTTTCTCTTTCCAATGTCCAATTTGTAGACTCCGTTTATAGTGCCTTTTTCTTAATTCACCAGCTTCAGCATACACTTGGACTCCCAATTGCTCTCCCCGATTTATAGGTAACAGGAAAAAACTGGGCCTTATAATTCCCAATACACAGGATCCCGTCCAATTTTGCGGCAAAAATGCATAAGCTAGTTTACCACAAATCCAATAATGTCCTTCAGGAGTGGGCCATCCATTTGGTATGTTTGTTCCATTGGTCCAATTTTTAAATTGATCACTCATTTCCAGTGGACTCCCCCACTTATCCCATTTATTCTGAGTTTCATTCCATAGGTAACCTCCTTCACACTCTAGATTACCTACTTGTTTTCCATTCTCTTTTGAATTTTGCAAACAACTCCTTCCAATTATACTTGTTTGAAGTACCCACTGTTGTTTCCTGTTACCCTTTCCCATTGTTTGCCATATTTGAGAATTACTAATGTTGCTCTCCATAGCCTCCCATGGCCATCGTTCACCTTGGTTTGTTCCACCACAAACATAACAATTAGTTACATTTAATGACTTAGCAATGTTTTCAGCAAGATTCACAAATAGATTTTTAGCAACTGTGGGAATCTCATATTTCACTCCTGTTTCTATTTCATGATAAAATGAGTTAAATAGTAGTCTGTGCTGTACCGATTCCCTTATTCTTTATTTCGATATTAATTACACCCGGATCTTCTCCAGGTCCATATATCTTAAGTCCAATTTTATTTACTTTCTTTTGCTTCCAAATTTCTAAATTTATCAGGGTTAAATTTATTAGATTGCAGGTACGGGTTGTACAATTACTATCTATTTGTATCTTTGTGATTGAAGCCTGTAAATTCATAAAGTATATTGGGTTAGATTATAAATGCAGCTTGCTACTTTCTGGCCTTTACAGTCATAAATAGTGTGATAAACCAAAGTCTGGGAACTTACCCGTCCCCTCCTAGTAGTTACTATGCATTGACTGCAGTTGTTTGCCATAACCAGAGTCAACGAGCTCACCCCAAATAGGACTAGAAGAGGTCCGGTCAGGGCCTTAGTGATCGGCGGTCACAGCCCGAAGGGGTTGCAGCCCTTGGCAGACCTTTCAAGCCGCACCACTCATTCCCCTCCGGTCTTGCCCTCTTCCTTAGTCTTTTAAGGGGTAACCTTTAATTAAGAAACACTCTTTGATTAAATTGACAACAATAAAGCCTAACCCACAGTAGGTTACATAAGGGAGTGGTGGCCTCACAACGAATGCACAAAAATTCTAAACTGTTTCCTAGATGTATTTTAAAACATGTAGAACACTTTGCCCTTAAAAATAAACAACTTTGTTTGCATAATGGA
This sequence comes from Sterna hirundo, assembly GCA_009819605.1. Lineage (NCBI taxonomy): Eukaryota > Metazoa > Chordata > Aves > Charadriiformes > Laridae > Sterna > Sterna hirundo. The sequence continues at coordinate 10,505 of WNMW01000076.1, forward strand.
CTAAATTACCTTTCCCAATAGGTATTTGTCCCTGTCCACTAATTCTACAGGAGTAGTTACAATGAAATTCCCACAGCAACTTAGCATATGCTTCTTGATGAAGGTCTCTTCAAGTTCGTCTGATGGTTAGCTTGGTTTCTCCGGGCTCAGATGTGACTCTCCACTCCTTCACTGGACCTTTCACTCGCAACACATGTGTCCCTCCTTTTTCAGCAGTTCTCACAGCCGTTTCTCTAAACAATTATGTTCTACTTCCTTCGATGGCTCTCCAAACAAAAACTGTGCTGGACTCTGAGCAGAAGTCACCCTCAGTTCTAAATCAGGGGAGTCTATTAATATTGCTTCATATTTCAAGATCCGGCTGTCCATTAACCATTTTTCTGCCTTTTGTTTTAAAACACTCCTGACATTGTGTGGTGTATACACTTTTAAAGGAGCACTAAAGGTAATTTTCCGAAATTCCTCTATTAATAATGCGGTAGCTACCAAAGCTTGGAGACAAGCAGGCCATCCTCTACTTACTAGATCAGGTAATTTAGAACAGTACCCCACAGTTTGGGTTTGGTTTTTTTTTGGTTTTTTTTTTTTTGTTTTGTTTTTTTTTTATTCCTGCCCAGTCTTGAGTAAGAACTCCATATGCTGTCTGATTTGATGTATTCACAGAAAGATGGAAAGGTTTTTCTAGATCTGGGAGGCTCAACACAGGTGCTTGTATTAATGCCTTTTTTATTTCCTCAAATTTCTGGTCATCTTCTGTAAACCACTTCAGTTGGTTACTAGTTAATTTTTCATATAGAAATTTTACGTTGTCACTATAATTTTCAAGCCATGATCTACAATATCCTAATAATCCCAATATTTGCCGAACCTCCTTTTTAGTTTGTGGGGCTCTTAAAGATAGAATCCCAGATACCCTATCAGAATCTAGTTTCTTCTTTCCCTTACTTAGCCAATGTCGTAAGTATTTTACTTCCTGTTCTACAAACTGTAGTTTTGATCGGGACACCTTCAATCCCTTCTCCCCTAGAAAATTTAACAATTTAATAGTAGCTTCTCGGGTCCCCTCTTCAGTTTCTCCTGCTACTAATAAATCATCTACATATTGCAATAATTTTATCTCCTGGGGTAATGTAAAATCCTGTAAGATTTTCTCTAAAGTTTGCCCAAATAAATTTGGTGACTCCGTAAATGCCTGTGGTAATACCGTCCATTTTAATTGCTGTTTCCGTCCCGTTTCGGGGTCCTCCCACTCGAAAGCAGAATAATCTCTGGATCCCTTGTCCAGAGGACAAGCCCAAAAAGCGTCTTTAAAATCTATCACGCTATACCAAGTATGTCTGGGAGAAATATGACTTAATAAAGTATAGGGATTTGCCACTACAGGGAATTTAGTAATCGTTTGCTGATTTACAGCTCTTAAATCCTGTACCATTCTGTATAACCCGTCCGGTTTCTTTACAGGGAGGATGGGTGTTATTATGAGATGACATACATGGTTCCAAGGTTCCTTTTTCCAAAAGTCTGTCAACTACAGGTTTTAATCTTTTTCGACCCTCCATGGGTATAGGGTATTGCTTGATTTTAATCGAACGATGTGGATCTATTATTTGAACGCTTATGGGGTCCGTTTTTATTTTTCCAGTTTCCCCTTCTTTATACCACACCGAGGCGTTAATAGCTTCTTCATCCTCCTGTGTTAAAGTATATAATTTGATCTGCAGTTTGTTCCCCTGACTCTGAATGCTCAAGTTTAACTTCAAAATCAGATCCCTTCCTAATAAATTGTATTCCGCTTCAGGGAGCAAAAGTAAATCATTAAGACAAATTTTCTTTTCTGTTTCTACTTCTACATCTTTCAAGATAGGGACTTTAAAAGGTTCTCCTTTTGCCCTGACTACTGACATATAATTCTTCCCTATCTCTATTCCTTTTGGAAGTTTTTGAATGGTTGATTTTTCAGCTCCTGTATCCACTAAAAATAAAACCTCCTCCTTATGGGGACCTATTAGTAATTTTATCAAGGGCTCTGTTGATGTTCAAGTCCCCAAAAGATACAGCCCCTGACACCCCTATTCTTCTTTGAACATTTTCTCATCTTATTCTCACAACAGTTTCTCTTAACATGTCCCCTCTTGTTAGAGTAGTAACAGACAGGAATTGTGAATCTCTCTCTATGAGAGTCTGTCCTCTGGATGTCTGGCTCTATTCTTTTTTTTCCTTTTCTGTCTAAACGGATTCTGATTTTTCCGATTTTCTTTTACTGCTGCTACAAACATTTTTGCCTTTACTTTCTGTTTTTCTTCGTCCCTTCTAACATATACCTTCTGGGCTTCTCTAAGTAACTCCTCTCATCCCCTTTCTTGCCAGTCCTCAGGTTTTTCTAATTCCTTTCTTATATCTCCCCAGGATTTGGCTACAAATTGTGTTCTAAGGAGTGCAGTCCCAGCCACTGTATTCGGATCAATTCCAGAATACATTTGCAGGCTTTTCCTCAACCTCTCCAACCATTCTGTAGGAGATTCGTCTTTTCCTTGTTGTTCATTAAATGCTTTATTAATGTCTTGCCCTCGGGGAACCACTTCCCTGATTCCCTGTATTATTAATATTCTCCTGACTTAAAGGTTCCTTTGAATTAACATATAGATTTAAGGCCTGGCAAATCCAGTCTTAAAGGATCCAAAACCAGGCCAAAAGACATGTCGTTTTAAAGGTTTCTTCGGCCATTCAATCATACAATACTGAACTAATTTTAATTTACTTTTTAATTTTCTGGGGCCCCTTTCATTCCAATTCCTAATTATTCCTAATGAACTTTCCAATGGTATACCTGCTAATTTGCTCCCTTTCTTCTGGTCCTGGGTCTTCGATTTTGTCTGGCCCATCTAGGAATTTTACTGTGGCAATTCCTACAGCCCTTGGTTACCAGTAAGAGTGTCTTGCAGGGGGTTTAGGACCTGTCACCCACCCACGAATCCTATCGGAATCGCTTCGGTCCTTCACCGGCCAAGTCCCTCGCGGGAGATTGGAACCGCGGTTAGAAGACCTCCACAATCACTTCGGAACCAGGTTCCGTCTCAATCACACTCTTACACACAGGCAACCGAATCCCACCCAACCGAACGGCATACACCTTAAATACTTACGACTCCGTCGTCTTCGTTCGGATCTTCGCGCGCAGAATTACGGGTAAAATACACTGCTGCAGCCGGCAAGGGAGCTCATAAAAATCAAAATCAAAATCTTTTCTTTGCTTGCCTTTACTCAGGTTCAGGATGGCGTTAGTCCCGACCTGACCTGATCAGGAGCCACCTAATGGTGGGGCGCCCCTCCTAGATCGAGTCAGAATTCAGGAACTAAGACCATCCCGGACGAGCCCCCAATTGTGATAAATGATTTAATCGCAAACAGGATTCCAATTAGAATTTATAATTTATTAAACGAATAAAGGCAAGCAAACAGCGCTGGGTGTGCCGGGGGTCTCTGCCCAACCAAGACACACACCTTACAGATCCCATTTTTGGCTTATATCTCCTATACTAATACATATTCATAACTGTCTCTAAAATGGTTGGCCCTTGCCAAAAAAATGGGTGTATCCCCCCTCTCACATGTCACTATGCAGATAACGACAGATATTCTAGAATGTTCACCACGTGGCTCCTGCAAAAGGCAGAGAGGCTCCTGCAAAAGCAGACAGGCTCCTGCAAAAGCAGACACACCCTTGCAAAACGCAGACACACCGTCTCCTCTGCAGCCATACAGACAAAACAAAGATCACACTTCACCCTGTGACCCTAACGCTGTTCCACACTGACGCGAATCAGTTAAGCACATCTCACATCCCCCAAACCCAGCGCCGGGGTGGCCTCGCAGCCCCCTGCCAGGAGGAGGAGGCAGACCTGCGGTACTGTTCTGGCGCTACTCTCTGCTATTGGCTACCAGACGCCTCGTCCTGCCCCGCAGGGGGGCGGTTTTCCTCACAGGACCCAGCTTTTCCACCCAAAAGCCGCGCGCCGTGTTTACTTCCCTCCCGGCCGCAGTTCCTCCTTCCCCCCGGCTCCTCCGTGAGAAGGGGCCTAAGCCGTTTTAGCAGAAAATAAACCCCCTTGCGTTCTTGCAGCTGGGGTGCTGGAAAACACACAGAGCACACCCATTGCTGCTCAGTCTCGTGTGCTTGCAAGGAGAACGTCCGCCCTTGGATAACGTAAGGCTGCGGTGCACTCAGGGACACCTCATCCAGCCGCTTGAGAATCCTGCCCTGTTGTGGAAGAAGTTCCAAGCGCAGGGGGAAAACGAGGCCTGCTGGAAGCCTTCAACTACCGGCAAGAATCCAACTAGAGCTTCTAAAAGTGAGTTTGTTGTGTGCATTTATTGTATTAGGGAAATAGTGGCTGGTCACCATGTTGCTCGGTTTGTTCTCGTGGCTGGGTTATGTGAATTCCTGTATGGCGTATGTACTCCCTGGGATGCTCTTTATCGTGTCTGGAAGAGGGATGAGGATTATCATCCTGCTGTCCTGTGCGATATCTGTTTATGATACGATAAGATCCCTGTTCAGACAGCTATTGTGGGGTGTTTATGTGGTTCTGCTGTCCTGTCCCTACATTGGGCACCATCTCTCTGAATTTATTAATAATTACACCCAGTCTGTGGGGGAAACAGGGGGGGACACTTTCCCCGGCTCTTTTGCCTCCCTCTTCTCCTTCAGGCCAGGTATGACAGCTTTTGACAATTTTGAATATCCTTGGGATGCTCAAACCAAGATGTTCCTGGTGTTATGTCTCCTGAGTACGTTCCAGGTCTTGTTTAGGGTTAAGCGACTATTTAAGACTCCCGCCCGGAGATCTGCTCCGAGGCTGGATAGTCAGGGGTGGCATGGCATGTGGGGGAACACGGGCAGGTACCTGGAGAACTTCTCACCTCCAATGGTCTGGGACTTCACCCCTGAACAATTACAGGACCCTGATAAAGTGGTGGAATATTTGAAGGGAAAATGCTGTGGCTGTTGTAGAGAGGCACAACTCACCGCACTGTGCTGGGCCCTGGCCAGTATCTACCAGGCACTGCTCGGTGTTACGCAGCACCCTCAGGGGGAAGAGACGGACGCAGCACCCTCAGGGGGAGGAGATGGAGACCAGACTGACAGCCACCGCGGCTACTCCAACCCCCGCGGCAGCCACTGCCGCTGAACCAGGGACCCAACCCGTGCCAGTATCAGTTGCCCCCATACAGAAGAAGCACACGAAGAAATCAGTTCGCTTAGTAAGAGATGATGATGATGAACCAGGACCATCACGAGAGCAGGAGGAAGAGGCAGAGCCCGAGATAATCACTCGATCCCTATCCTTGAGTGAGCTGCGGGATATGCGGAAAGATTTTAGGCGACTTTCAGGCGAGCACATTGTCACCTGGCTGCTCCGGTGCTGGGATAACGGGGCCAGTAGCCTGGAATTAGAGGGTAGGGAGGCCAGGCAGCTGGGATCCCTGTCCAGGGAAGGCGGCATTGACAAGGCAATTGGGAAGAAGACCCAAGCCCTCAGCCTCTGGAAGCGACTCCTGTCAAGCGCGAGGGAGAGGGACCCCTTCAGTGAGGATGTTGTATGTCAACCAAGCAAGTGGACCACCATGGAAAGAGGTACCCAGTACCTGAGAGAATTAGCCATGCGGGAGATGATTTATTATGACCTGGACAATGCACAGTTACCCACAGACCCTGATGAGGTGCAGTGCACAAGGCCCATGTGGCGGAAGTTTGTACGGAGCGCACCATCGTCATATGCCAACTCATTGGCAGTAATGGAATGGAAAGATGAAGAGGGACCAACGGTGGATGAGGTGGCTGGCTGGCTCCGGCCATATGAAGAAAGTCTCTCTTCCCCCCTTGTCTCAGCTGTGGACGCGGAAGGTCCAGCAACTTGAAGAGAATATGTCCTACTCCCCACCTGTACGGGCCGGCATCTCAGCTATTAGAAGCAGGCATTTCCCCACTCAAGAGAGAGAGTACAGAGGGTCCACACCACGAGGCACCCTGTGGTTCTACCTGCGTGACCATGGGGAGGACATGAGGACATGGGATGGACAACCTACTTCGATCCTGCGGACATGGGTACAGGAGTTGCAGGGAAGGACAACCACAAAAGGGGATCCCTCCAGGAAAAGTGCCGCCCCAGTTTCCAGTGAGCAGCTCCCCAGGCGGAGCAGAAGGCCTGATCTTGATTCTGATCCTCTTGAAGGAACTTCCAAGTCGTTTCTGCAAGAAGTGAGTAACGGATACTATGAGCAGTATTAGAGGGGCCCTGCCTCCGGCCAGCTGGAGGAAAGGGACAACCGGGTTTATTGGACGGTGTGGATTCGATGGCCTGGCACATCAGACCCACAGGAGTAGAAGGCTCTAGTGGACACGGGTGCACAGTGTACTTTAATACCACCAAGCTCTAGAGGGGCAGAACCCATTTGTATTTCTGGGGTGACAGGGGGATCCCAAGAGTTGACTGTACTGGAGGCGGAAGTGAGCCTAACTGGGAATGAGTGGCAAAAGCATCCCATTGTGACTGGCCCAGAGGCTCCATGCATCCTTGGGATAGATTACCTCAGGAGAGGGTATTTTAAGGACCCAAAAGGGTACTGTTGGGCCTTTGGCATAGCTGCCTTGGAGACGGAGGAAGTTAAACCGTTGTCTACCTTGCCTGGTCTCTTGGAGGACCCTTCTGTTGTGGGGTCGTTGAGGGTCGAAGAACAGCAGGTGCCGATCGCTGCCCCAACGGTGCATCGGCGGCAATATCGCACTAACCGAGACTCTCTGATTCCCATCCATGAGCTGATCTGTCAACTAGAGGTTCCAGGAGTGATCAGCAAGACTCGCTCACCCTTTAACAGTCCCATATGGCCGGTGCGAAAATCTAATGGAGAGTGGAGGCTAACTGTAGACTATCGTGGCCTGAATGAAGTCACGCCACCGCTGAGCGCTGCCGTGCCGGACATGCTAGAACTCCAGTACGAACTGGAGTCCAAGGCAGCCAAGTGGTATGCGACAACTGATACAGCGAATGCATTCTTCTCGGTCCCTTTGGCAGCAGAGTGCAGGCCACAGTTTGCTTTCACTCGGAGGGGCGTCCAGTACCCCTGGAATCGACTGCCCCAGGGGTGGAAACACAGCCCCACCATTTGCCATGGACTGGTCCAGACTGCCCTGGAACAGGGTGAGGCTCCAGAACATCTGCAATACGTCGATGACATCATCGTATGGGGAAACACAGCAGAAGAGGTTTTTGAGAAAGGGAGTAAAACAGTCCGAATCCTTCTGAAAGCTGGTTTTGCCATAAAACGGAGTAAGGTCAAGGGACCTGCACAGGAGATCCAGTTTTTAGGAATAAAATGGCAAGATGGACGCTGTCAGATCCCAACGGATGTGATCAACAAAACAGCAGCTACGTCTCCACCAACTAGGAAAAAGGAAACACAAGCTTTCTTAGGCATTGTGGGTTTTTGGAGGATGCATATCCCAGCTTACAGGCTAATTGTGAGCCCCCTGTATCAAGTAACCCGGAAGAAGAAGGACTTTAAATGGGGTCCTGAGCAACGACAAGCTTTTGAACAAATCAGACAGGAGATAGTCCATGCAGTGGCCCTGGGGCCAGTCCGGGCAGGACAAGACGTTGAAAACGTGCTCTACACCGCAGCCGGGGAGAACGGCCCTACCTGGAGCCTCTGGCAGAAAGCACCAGGAGAGACCCGAGGTCGACCCCTGGGGTTTTGGAGTCGGGGATCCAGAGGATCCGAAGCCCGCTACACTCCAACAGACAAAGAGCTCTTGGCAGCATATAAAGGGGTTTGAGCCGCTTCGGAAGCGGTTGGCACAGAAGCACAGCTCCTCTCAGCACCTCGACTGCCGGTGCTGGGCTGGATGTTCAAAGAAAGGGTCCCCACCACACATCACGCCACTGATGCCACGTGGAGTAAGTGGATTGCACTGATCACACAGCGAACTCGAATGGGAAACCCCAGTCGCCCAGGTGTGGGCAGTTAGGGTCTGGCGGCCGGAAGATGTCGCGCTGTACGGAAAGATAGGGCCCCCTCCCCTGATAGCGTTTAGTTTACGATGTGAGCAGACGGAAGTGACGTTGTAAACTCAAGCTATATAAGGTTGTGTCGCACAATACTAAACGCCATTTGCCGTCCACCACGTTGGTGTCCGCGAGCTGATGGCCCGAGCGACCCGGGGTTGGTCGCCGTGCTGTTCCTGAACCAGGTCGCCACGCCAGTAAAAGGCAACACCCAGGAATTCTGGAAGTGATCATGGACTGGCCAGAAGGCAAGGATTTCGGAATGTCACCAGGGGAGGAGGTGACGCGTGCGGAAGAGGCCCCACCATATAATAAACTGCCAGAAAAATGAGAAGAAATATGCCCTGTTCACTGATGGGTCCTGCCGGATTGTGGGAAAGCATGGAAAGTGGAAAGCTGCTGTGTGGAGTCCTACACGACAAGTTGCAGAAGCCAGGGAAGGACAAGGGGAGTCGAGCCAGTTTGCAGAGGTGAAAGCCATTCAGCTGGCCTTGGACATTGCCGAGCGAGAAAAATGGCCAGTACTTTATCTCTACACTGAGTCATGGATGGTGGCAAATGCCCTGTGGGGGTGGCTACAGCAGCGGAAGCCGGGCAACTGTCAGCGCAGAGGCAAACCCATCTGGGCTGCTGACCTATGGCAAGGTATTGCTGCCCGGATAGAGAATCTGGTTGTATCATGGTACCCCAGAGAGAACTGAGTCGGACAATGGGACTCATTTCCGAAACAGCCTCATAGACACCTGGGCCAAAGAGCGTGGCATTGGGTGGGTGTGTCACATCCCCTGTCACGCACCAGCCTCGGGGAAGAGAGAACGATACCACAGACTGTTAAAAACTACCCTGAGAGCAATGGGTGGTGGGACTTTAAAACATTGGGATGCACATCTAGCAAAGGCTACCTGGCTAGTTAACCCCAGGGGATCTACCAATGGGGCTGGCCCTGCCCAATCAAAACTTCCCCGTACCGTAGAAGGGGATAAAGTCCCCGTGGTGCACATGAGGAATATGCCTGGGAAGACAGTCTGGGTCAGTCCCGCCTCAGGCAAAGGCAAACCCATCCGTGGGATTGCTGCCTTTGTCTCAACCCACCCGTTTTGCCTTTTTCTTCCCATTCTTCCCGTACTGGGAAGGCCCGAGCGAGCGGCACCTGGTTCTTTGTTGCCGTCTGAGGCCAAACCACGGCACGTGTGAAAAACGCTGCTCACATGGACGTACGGCAACAACTGAACACCCTCCAGCAAATACTCAGACACGCACTCTCAGAATCAACCCAACGCAACGCTACGCTGACACACAGACACCCAAAAACTCAGCCTCGGTCCCAGACGAGCGCAAGCGGGCTGCCGGGCGATCCGAGTCGAGTACAGACTCCGAGACAGGGAAAGACAAGCGCGCAGCCGGATGCCCGCTCCCACGCTACCCAAGGCACCCGCTCGCAATCCGACACGGTTGAGCTCTGACACGGTCAGAGTCCCACACCGTCCAACACAGGCACACGCACAAACGTTCACACTCCACACGGGCACCGCTCATACTCAAGCACGGTCCAACACGTGCACGGTCGGAGTCCAACACGTTCTAGAACACGCACCCGCAGAGCCCTGCTCGGCTGTACACCAAGTCACACCCACACAGCAACAGTCCGACACCACCGCAGCCCAGCTCCGCCACGCGCACGGTCACGCTGCACAACCTGCACCCTCAGACTCCGACAGCGTCCCAGTCAAACGCAGACTCCGCCACCCTCCAGCACAGGTAACGGGAGGCTCACGCTCCAGAACGCGCACCCTCCGACTCCGGCAGCGTCCAACTCACGCGCACACAAAGCCACGCTCCGGAACGCGCACCCTCCAACTCCGGCAGCGTCCAACCCACGCGCACACAAAGTCACGCTCCAGAACGCGCACCCTCTGACTCCGGCAGCGTCCAACCCACGCGTACACAAAGTCACGCTCCAGAACGCGCACCCTCAAACTCCACCGACGCAGTCGCACTCAGCCACGAGCACGCTAAGACTCCAATGCGGTCCGACTCCAGCACACGCAAAAATCAAGACGAATACGCATTTTAGTTCTTCATTACAATCTTGGTAACTTTATTATAGACACGGGAACTAGTCCTGCTTTCACCCAAACCTTACGAAAGTTACTGTTCGCCAACTTCACTGTCGGGAAATGCAGACCTTCAATCCTGATGGCTGATTTCGTGACTCCAGAGACGCGTTCCGAAGTCCGTCGGTGGCCGACTCCTACCTGCGACTTCCCCCGTGCCTGTTGCCGATGCCGCTGTTGTCCTGGGAGCTTGATAGAGAATTCCACGTATTGCAAACATTTCATTCCGTGCCTTCGTATCCTTCCATTGTACGCGTATTTCTCCCCTTCCCTTCCAAGGGTGTAGCTTTTTCCCCTGAACTCTAAAATCTCTCTCTCTGCCCCCTCCCTGAAGATACAGGGTCAGAGAAAGCTTCTCTCACGCACTTGGCTAACCGGCCCTGCGCAAACCACAACGCCGCTCCGTTGAGGTGTCCTTTACCCACCCGATTTAGCTCTTGCACCCGTACGCGGGATTTCAGCGCGGGCGTAGCGGCTCCCCTCCTTTACGGCTTAGGGTGCCATTTCCCTCGTAATACACCCTGAAGAGACTTCGTTCCCCCTCTTGGCTCGTTCCAATCAACGTTCAGGTTCAACAGCAACTGACTCCTCGTGGCAGTCTCTGCTTCTGGAATTGCCTTTGCCTGGGTTTAAAACCAACGCCTGAGCACAGCCCAATCTACCAGATGACTAAATAGCTTCCGAACCCCCGGCTTTCCCGGAACCTGTCCGCAGCTACGTTTACCTCCACCTTGCCCAGACTCCCTCCTACACCATGACGGGACTGACTTGATCGTTTACAACAATTCCTACACGTACTGTACACTCCAAAGGAGAGCTGCTCGTGACACAGCAACTCCTTCTACCTTTTCTTTCTGCCCTGCTACCAGCTGTGTTTCCACATCAACACTGAAAGTATCCGCTACTGAAAGGATCCCCAAAGCCATAGACACCACGCTGGAGAGGCTGGCGCTCAGCTCTCCTGCCTCCAGAGCCAGCAAGGTGCTGCAGAATCTCCTCTTCCAGGTCTGGCACGTGCGAAGAGTGGGCTGGAGAGGGGCTGTTCCGCGCCCTGGGGGGGAAGGGGGGACAGTCCCCACCCCAGTGCCACGCAGAGCCAGCACACCGCAGGGAGGGTGCCCACCTGCCGCGGGTAACCAGGGGCTGCCCACCGGGCTCTGCCAGAGCACAGTGGCCGCAGAGGGTGGCGTCAGCCTTCCTGCCTGGCCACAAGGCAGGCTCTGCGGAGGCACCGGGACAGGCTGGATGGATGGGCCAATGGTGTGAGGTTCAACAAGGCCGAGCGCTGGGGTCACAACAGCGCCGTGAACGCTACGGGCTGGGGGGGGGAGCAGAGTGGCTGGAGAGCTGCCTGGTGACAAAGCTGCTCAACATGAGCCAGCAGTGTGCCCATGTGGCCAAGAAGGCAAACGGCATCCTGGCCCGTATCAGCGATGGTGTGGCCAGCAGGGCTGGGGCAGTGATGGTCCCCCTGTGCTGGGCACTGGGGAGGCCCCACCTCGAGGGCTGTGTCCAGTTCTGGGCCCCTCACCCCAAAAAAAGACATGGAGGGGCTGGAGCAAGTCCAGAGAAGGGCGAGGGAGCTGGTGAGGGGTCTGGAGCATGAGTCTGGTGAGGAGCGGCTGAGGGAGCTGGGGGTGTTCAGGCTTTGCTTGAGATCAGAGGAAGCCGTAATGGCCTGGAAAAGGTTGAGCTCCAGGTGGAAGAAGACGAGGCCGTGTTGAAGGCCGGTCTGCAGCAGATCGCTCACGACGGTGCCCACCAGCACCTTCTCCGGGCTGGTGCCGGGGCCTTGTTCCTCCCCGGGGGCAGGACTTGGCCCTTGTTGACCTTCAGGAGGTTCCTGCTGGCCCCTTGCTCCAGCCCACCCAGCTCCCCAGGCCCCAGCACACCCACTGGGGTGCAACCCACCCCCACCCCCCACTTTGGTGGGTGCCAGCGCGTCCCGCTGGGTCGGGCGCCGAGGGGGTCGCTCCCCCAGCCGCAGGGGGGGAGGATGAACCACAGCACCAGCAGGTAGAAAAATATGTTTATTCTTGTGACACGTCAGACGGGGAGGAGTCCAGGGCGGGTCCCGACCCCGCGCCCCCCGGGGAACGCTTTCTCTTCTGGGCCCAGCGCTGCCACCGCTTCAGGGCTGGCTGAAGCAGGGGAGCCGGCAGCAGCGCTTCCACCAGCCCTTCAGGCAGCCCCACAGCCGGGCACAGGCCCGCCGCAGGCACCATCCTGCCGGGCACAGCCCCGGGGACGCCTGGCCGCGCTCCCTCTCCCTGCCTTCGGAGCGCTGGAGTGGGTTTTCCTTCCAGTCCTCGAAACTCTGCCCCTCTGGGAGGCTGCTGGGAGGCAGCTGCGTGTCGTGGGGCTCCTCTTCGCCATCCCTCCCGTCCACAGGGACCCACTCGTCCTCAGTCCCTTCCAGCAGCTCCCGTGGGGTGCCCTGGGGGCCAGGCAGGGTCCGGGGGTACAGGGTTCCATCACTTCCCACACGGTACATGGTGTGGAGGGAGGGAAAGGAGCCCCGTGGGAACATTAGGTTGGTCTTTGACGCCTCCAGCTTCACCCTGCAGAGGAGGAGAGAAGGGGACCCGCGGGCAGCACCCCCTCCTGGGCCGGCGGGCAGGGCTGCCCAGCGCAGGCAGGGCACGGGGTGAGGGTCTGGGGCAGGGTCTGGGGGTCTCCCCAACACTCACTGCTCCTCCGGTGTCAGCCTGGGCTCTGCTCCTTCATCTGCTGGCGGAGAAACTGCGGAGGGAGGAGACGGAGTGAGCGGCCGGCAGCCCCCGGCACAGCCCCGGCTCAGGGCTGCCGCGGGGTGTCGGCCGTTTGCCGGGCACTCGGTGCCGGGGACACTCACCCATCTGCTCCTCCGGCCGGGCTCCCTCCACACTTCTCTCAAGCTCCGACTCCTTACGGCAGCTCTGCAAGTACCCACAGGAGCAGGGTGAGACGGGAGCAGCTCCCTGCCCCACACCGCAGCCCCCCACGTGCCGCAGCCGGGAGCAGCCCTGCCGCAGGCACCGTCCTGCCCCGCACGGCCCCAGGCTCTGCCGGGGAGCTCCTGCCCGTGGCAGCAGGAATCATGGAATCAGAGAATCTTCGTGGTTGGAAAGGACCTTTGACATCATCGAGTCCAACCACACATAATCCCCAATGCTCCCGCCTGGCCCCGTTTCCGAGTCCTTGTCCCTGTCCCCATCCACGGCCTTCTCCATGTTGGGGTTGGACTAGACGACCCTTAAGGTCCCTCCTCAACCCCACACGTTCTATGTTTCCATGATTCCACATCCCCCCCCGGCAACTCTGCTCCAAGGCGCTGGGGCCACACTCGCACCCCCAGCGGCCCCGGCTGCTCCTGCTTCTCCATGCTGTCAGGGGGTGGGAGGGGTCCCGGTGAAGGTCCCACCACCGCCCCCCTGACATCCCCCGCCGCCCCCCGACACCCCCCGCTGCCCCCCACCGCTGGGCCTGGACAGCCCCCACACGCGGCAGCGCTGCTCCGTCTTTACCTGGTCGTCCTGGCCGGAGCAGGCAGGGTCCTCCTGGAAGTGCACCCTCTTGGCCGTGTCCGTGGGTGGTGCACCCCCGGGGGGCAGGTGCACATCCACGCGGACCTGCACTTGCTTGGCCCCCGCCGGCAGCTCCCGTGGCGGGTGCTGGCTGAGGGCCGGCCCTTTCTTCTCCCCCTTCTTGGCCTGCTTGGTGGGGGGGGTCACGGGGTCCCAGGTGGCCGGGGGAGGCAGGGGGTGCAGCAACCCATCCCTGCTTCGGTAGTAAATGGTTGGCTGGGAGGGCAGTGGAATCCGCGGTAACAGGCGCTTGTTCTTTGACGCCTCTGTATCCGCCCTGCAGAGGAGGAGAGAAGAGACCCCGCTGCGCCCCGGCCCCTCCAGGGGGACCCGCGGGCAGCACCCCCTCCTGGGCCGGCGGGCAGGGCTGCCCAGCGCAGGCAGGGCACGGGGTGAGGGTCTGGGGTAGGGGCTGGGGGTCTCCCCAACACTCACCTCTTCTTTGGTTTCCGCCTGGCCTTCTTTGCTCCTTTATCTCCTGGCAGAGAAACTGCGGAGGGAGGAGACAGAGTGAGCGGCCGGCAGCCCCCGGCACAGCCCCGGCTCAGGGCTGCCGTGGGGTGGCGGCCGTTTGCCGGGCGCTCGGTGCCGGGGCCACTCACCGATCTGCTCCTTCAGCCGGGTTCTCGACGCCTTCTTCTCTTTCTTACTCTTCTTCCACCACTTCTGCAGGACCCAAAGCAGCTTGGTGAGACGGGAGCAGCTCCCGGCCCCACACCGCAGCCCCCAACGCCATCCCACGCCACCACGCGCCGCAGGGCAGTGCGGCGCGGTGCAGCAGTCACCTACCCGTAGGCGCTTGGTCTGCAGCAGACAACCGAACACGCCCAGCGCCATCAGAAGCAGCAGGAGTGGGGCCAGGTGAGCCACGTGGGAGACACTGGACTGACCCATGGCACCGGCTCCGGTGCGGCCGCCGCGCTCCGAGTCACCAGCACAGATGCCCAGGGTCCTCCTGGGTACCCAGTGACGGGAACGCCAAGACTGCTGGGGTGGCAGAGGCCGAGGCTGCAGTCTGCCCACACGACGCCAGACTGCAGTGCCCCGCGCCTGCTGCCTGCTCCTGCGGTGCCCGCACCCCCTTTTATAGGAGGGCAGGGAGGCACGCCCCCCTTGGTGACATCACGGGCCATCAGAGACCCCCTTTGTGACATCACGGGCCATCAGAGACCCCCCTTTGTGACATCACAGGGCAGTCAGAGACCCCCCTTTGTGACATCACAGGGCAGTCAGAGACCCCCCTTGGTGACATCACAGGGCAGGGTAACCTGATGGGCCGGGGCAACAGGCGCCGGGCTGGGGCAACTGATGCCGGGCTGGGGGCTTTTTCTCCCTCCTGGCATCCTGCCGGTGGAGACAAGGCCCCTTCTTCTGATTTGGTGGGAAAGTCACAGCAAATCGGCGAGGAGGAGTGTAAATACGCTCAAGTGACTTGCAGCTGGGGTGCTGGAAAACACACGCTTTCTCTTCTGGGCCCAGTGCTGCCACCGCTTCAGGGCTGGCTGAAGCAGGGGAGGCGGCAGCAGCGCTTCCACCAGCCCTTCAGGCAGCCCCACAGCCGGGCACAGGCCCGCCGCAGGCACCGTCCTGCCGGGCACAGCCCCGGGGACGCCTGGCCGCGCTCCCTCTCCGTGCCTTCGGAGCGCTGGAGTGGGTTTTCCTTCCAGGCCTCGAAACTCTGCCCCTGTGGGAGGCAGCTGCGTGTTGTGGGGCTCCTCTTCGCCCTCCCTCCTGTCCACAGGGACCCACTCGTCCTCAGTCCCTTCCAGCAGCTCCCGTGGGGTGCCCTGGGGGCCAGGCAGGGTCCGGGGGTACAGGGTTCCATCACTTCCCACACGGTACATGGTGTGGAGGGAGGGAAAGGAGCCCCGTGGGAGCATTAGGTTGGTCTTTGACGCCTCCGGCTTCACCCTGCAGAGGAGGAGAGAAGGGGACCCGCGGGCAGCACCCCCTCCTGGGCCGGCGGGCAGGGCTGCCCAGCGCAGGCAGGGCACGGGGTGAGGGTCTGGGGCAGGGTCCCAGGGGTGCCCGTGCCCCCACCCCACCCCCTTTTTAAGGGTCACAGGGGTGCCCCCCCACCCCATCTTGGGGGTACCTGGGGGGGCTCGGCCACGGGCTGGAGGCTGGCGAAGAGAGCGTGGCCGGGCTGACCCGCCATGGTGGGCTCCCAGCAGAGCCAAGCGCCCAGCCAAGCTGGCCCCGGGCACCCTGCGCTGTGGCCACCTGCAGGGAAGGAGCGCGGGTGTGGGTGGTCAACAGGGAATAGGGGTGCTCTGAATCAGAGCTGTTGCCCCCCATGGACCCCCACACAACTGGCTGTGCCCCCCTCAAACAGGCCCAAAGTCCCCCGAGACCCCCCCAAACAGGTCTTGCCCCCCGCCAGCCTGATCCTGACACCCCAGAAGCCCCCGAACCAGTTTTATCCCCTCACCATCCCGGGCGCCCCTTGCTCCCCCCTCACACTGGCACCCACTACCCTCACGCTGACACCCATTCCCCTCGCTCCCCCCTCACGCTGACACCCATTTCCCTCGCTCCCCCCTCACACTGACACCCGCTCCCCTCGCTCCCCCCTCACGCTGACACCCGCTCCCCTCGCTCCCCCCTCACATTGACACCCGCTCCCCTCGCTCCCCCCTCACGCTGACACCCATTTCCCTCGCTCCCCCCTCCCGCTGACACCCGCTCCCCTCGCTCCCCCCTCACGCTGACAACCGTTCCCTTCACACGCTCCCTCCCACAGCCCCGCCATTCCCCCTCCCCACACCTCTTCTCTCCCCCTCGCTCCCGGCCCACGCGCGGCCCTCGCCCTCTCCCTCCCCTCCACAAAATGGCGCCGCCCCTCCCTTCCCGCCCGCCCCCGTTACCTGACGCCGCGCGCAGCCGCCACCGGGCGCGGCGGGAAGGGCCGGGGAGGCGGCGGCGGCGCTGCGGGGGGAGCCCCCGCTCTTCGCCTCATCTCCTCACGGGCGGCTGGAACCTCCCTCCTCTTCCCCTCCGGGAGTGGCCCCGCGCCTGGGGAGACGCTCTCCTCAGGGAGAGCCCCCGCCACCCCCGGCCCGGCCCTCGGCAGCCTTCCCGCCGCGCCGGCGGCAGCAGCGCTTCCCTCAGGGATGGAGCCCCCGACCTCCCCCAAACCCAGCGCCGGGGTGGCCTCGCAGCCCCCTGCCAGGAGGAGGAGGCAGACCTGCGGTACTGTTCTGGCGCTACTCTCTGCTATTGGCTACCAGACGCCTCGTCCTGCCCCGCAGGGGGGCGGTTTTCCTCACAGGACCCAGCTTCTCCACCCAAAAGCCGCGCGCCGTGTTTACTTCCCTCCCGGCCACAGTTCCTCCTTCCCCCCGGCTCCTCCGTGAGAAGGGGCCTAAGCCGTTTTGGCAGAAAATAAACCCCCTTGCGTTCTTGCAGCTGGGGTGCTGGAAAACACACAGAGCACACCCATTGCTGCTCAGTCTCGTGTGCTTGCAAGGAGAACGTCCGCCCTTGGATAACGTAAGGCTGCGGTGCACTCAGGGACACCTCATCCGGCCGCTTGAGAATCCTGCCCTGTTGTGGAAGACGATCCAAGCGCAGGGGGAAAACGAGGCCTGCTGGAAGCCTTCAACTACCAGCAAGAACAGGGAGTGCGGGCGCTCTCGCTCTCTCTCGCTCACAAGGACTTTCTCGCTCACAAGGACTCTCTCGCTCCGCGGTGCCTGCGGCCCCTGCTTGCGTGCCTCTGCCCGGCTGCTGCTTTGGAGCTTCCCTGACCCACGAGGCGTCAAGATTCAATTCCTTCGTTGCCTTTCACCCGCGGTTTTGTGCTCGGTCCTGCCTGCATCGGCTCACACATTCGGCGCAGTCGGCAGCACCAGCCACACCCACGCTGTGGCTGATAAAGTTGGCAACTAGGGAGGCCACTATAGTAACTCCCTTTACTTTGAGATGGTCCAGTACTGAGCGCTGGAGCCCCGGTGGCCACTTTCCTGGCTAAATCGGCTCCGCCGGAGGCATGACCCAAAAGAGATGACGGGGCAGCGCTTACCCCCCTAAGCACGAGCAGTGCCGTGAGCTGCAAGATCACGGAATCACGGAATCACGGAATCTTCAGAGTTGGAAGGGACTTCTAGAGATCATCTAGTCCAACTCCCCTGCTAAAGCAGGATTGCCCAGAGCACATCCCTCAGGACTGCATCCAGGCGGGTCTTGAAAATCTCCAGAGAAGGGGACTCCACACCCTCCCTGGGCAGCCTGTTCCAGGGCTCTGTCACCCTCACCATCAAGAAGTTTTTCCGCGTGTTTGAACGGAACTTCCTATGTTCTAACTTGTGCCCGTTGCCCCTCGTCCTGTCACTGGGAACCATTGAAAAGAGCCTGGCTCCATCCTCCTTCAACCCACCCTTTAGATACTTGTCAACATTAATCAGGTCCCCCCTCAGCCTTCTCTTCTCCAGGCTAAAGAGTCCCAGCTCTCTCAGCCTTTCCTCATAAGGGAGATGCTCCAATCCCATAATCATCTTAGTTGCCCTTCGCTGGACTCGCTCCAGCAGTTCCCTGTCCCTCTTGAACTGGGGAGCCCAGAACTGGACACAGTATTCCAGTTGTGGCCTCACCAGTGCAGAGCAGAGGGGGAGAATGACCTCCCTCGACCTACTGGCCACACTCTTCCCTATGCAGCCCAGGATCCCATTGGCCTTCTTGGCAACAAGGGCACACTGCTGGCTCATGGATAATTTGCTGTCTACTAGGACCCCCAGGTCCTTCTCCTCAGAGCTGCTTCCCAGCAGGTCCACCCCTAACCTATACTGGTGCCTGACATTCTTCCTCCCCAGGGCTGCTCCAGGGTTCCTTGGGCTCCCTGGGGGTTCCTTGGACTGCCTGCATGCAACGGACACACTGAGGCAAGAGAAACGTGACTACTTCCCCCTCTGCTCCTCTCAGGGGAGACCCAGCCTGCAGTGCCGGGTCCAGCTCTGGAGTCCTCAGCACAAGAAGGACGTGGAGCTGTTGGAGAGGGTCCAGAGGAAGCCATGAAGATGATCCGAGGGCTGGAGCCCCTCTGCTGTGAGGACAGGCTGAGAGAGCTGGGGGGGTTCAGCCTGGAGAAGAAAAGGCTCCGGGGAGACCTCAGAGCCCCTTCCAGTGCCTAAAGGGGCTCCGGGAGAGATGGGGAGGGACTCTGGAGCAGGGAGGGGAGCCATGGGACGAGGGGGAAGGGGTTTAAGCTGAAATAGGGGAGATTTAGGGGAGATATTAGAAGAAATTCTTCACTCTGAGGGTGGTGAGACACCGGAACAGAGAAGCTGTGGCTGCCCCATCCCTGGAGGGGTTGAAGGCCAGGTTGGACGGGGCTTGGAGCAACCTGGGCTGGTGGGAGGTGTCCCTGCCCAGGGCAGGGGGGTGGCACTGGGTGATCTTTAAGGTCCCTCCCAACTCGAACCGTTCTGTGATTCTGTGAGGACGGGGCTCCCCAGGAGCACAGCTCTCCACCTCAGCCCCTTGAGGCGTGCAGGGTCCGGCCGCTGCAGGTGGGTGAGTGAGGGGCCCTGTTGGTCTGGGCAGGGCTGGGGCCAGCCAGCGCACCCTGCTCGACGCCAGCGTCACGTTTTCCCGGCACGCCGGCAGCAGGGCTCCCATGGGTGGTGGGCATGAAGCTGCCCGAAGGCTGGGGCTGCTCAGGGCTGGGAGCTGGCCCCAGCACAGCCTCTCCCAAGGAGGGAGAGAGCAGAGGGGACGCAGCTCCTACGCCGGAGCACAGACAGCAAGGGACAGCTGGGCGGGCAGGAGGGTGGCTGTCAGGATGGGGCCAGGATCTTCTCAGTGGTGCCCAGGGACAGGACAAGGAGTAACGGGCACAAACTTGACCATGGAAAGTTCCACCTAAACACGAGGAGGAACTTCTTTACCCTGAGGGTGGCAGAGCACCGGCACAGGCTGCCCAGAGAAGTGGTGGAGTCTCCATCTCCGGAGACACCCCAAACCCGCCTGGACGCGTTCCTGTGCCAGCTGCTCTGGGTGACCCTGCTCTGGCAGGGGGGTCGGACTGGATCATCTCCAGAGGTCCCTTCCAACCCTACGATTCTCTGGGATCCAGCTGCACTCAGACTCCTCTCTGAGAAGGAGTTTAGAAAAAAAGGGGGCCCTTTCTGAACCTCCCAGGGTCTCCCTGACAGCTCTGCCTGACCCTGTCCTCTGTGCAGTCAATAACCAAGGGTGCCTTGCCATCAAATCCTGTTAAAACGCTCGTTGCATTTACTAGCAGACTTTGTCAAATCCCTCTTTATTATCAGTAAATGTGTCAGTGCTTCTCTCTACGAGTGAAGTGCGTCACCTGCGACACTTTCCCACCCTCATCCCTTTGTCCCCTTCCTGTGGGCCCGGCCACATCGCGTGCCGCCGGCTGCTCCGCACGCAGCGCATTCTCTGCCCTTGGGTCTCTCCAGGGCTCCGCGGGGCAGCACGGGAGTCCTCCCTTGGCTCTGGGAGTTCAGGGCAGGCTCCTGGGGGTGAAAGGGACAGCAGGAACCAATGCCACAACTCTTTGTCTTCCTTGCAGATCCCCAAAGCCATAGACACCACGCTGGAGACGCTGGCGCTCAGCTCTCCTGCCTCCAGAGTCAGCAAGGTGCTGCAGAATCTCCTCTTCCAGGTCTGGCACGTGCGAAGAGTGGGCTGGAGAGGGGCTGTTCCGCGCCCTGGGGGGGAAGGGGGGACAGTGACAGTCCCCACCCCAGTGCCACGCAGAGCCAGCACACCGCAGGGAGGGTGCCCACCTGCCGCGGGTGACCAGGGGCTGCCCACCGGGCTCTGCCAGAGCACAGTGGCCGCAGAGGGTGGCGTCAGCCTTCCTGCCTGGCCACAAGGCAGGCTCTGCGGAGGCACCGGGACAGGCTGGATGGATGGGCCAACGGTGTGAGGTTCAACAAGGCCGAGCGCTGGGGTCACAACAGCGCCGTGAACGCTACAGGCTGGGGGGCGGAAAGTGGCTGGAGAGCTGCCTGGTGACAAAGCTGCTCAACATGAGCCAGCAGTGTGCCCATGTGGCCAAGAAGGCGAACGGCATCCTGGCCCGTATCAGCGATGGTGTGGCCAGCAGGGCTGGGGCAGTGATGGTCCCCCTGTGCTGGGCACTGGGGAGGCCCCACCTCGAGGGCTGTGTCCAGTTCTGGGCCCCTCACCCCAAAAAAAGACATGGAGGGGCTGGAGCAAGTCCAGAGAAGGGCGAGGGAGCTGGTGAGGGGTCTGGAGCATGAGTCTGGTGAGGAGCGGCTGAGGGAGCTGGGGGTGTTCAGGCTTTGCTTGAGATCAGAGGAAGCCGTAATGGCCTGGAAAAGGTTGAGCTCCAGGTGGAAGAAGACGAGGCCGTGTTGAAGGCCGGTCTGCAGCAGATCGCTCACGACGGTGCCCACCAGCACCTTCTCCGGGCTGGTGCCGGGGCCTTGTTCCTCCCCGGGGGCAGGACTTGGCCCTTGTTGACCTTCAGGAGGTTCCTGCTGGCCCCTTGCTCCAGCCCACCCAGCTCCCCAGGCCCCAGCACACCCACCGGGGTGCAACCCACCCCCACCCCCCACTTTGGTGGGTGCCAGCGCGTCCCGCTGGGTCGGGCGCCGAGGGGGTCGCTCCCCCAGCCGCAGGGGGGGAGGATGAACCACAGCACCAGCGGGTAGAAAAATATGTTTATTCTTGCGACACGTCAGACGGGGAGGAGTCCAGGGCGGGTCCCGACCCCGCGCCCCCCGGGGAACGCTTTCTCTTCTGGGCCCAGCGCTGCCACCGCTTGCAGGGCTGGCTGAAGCAGGGGAGCCGGCAGCAGCGCTTCCACCAGCCCTTCAGGCAGCCCCACAGCCGGGCACAGGCCCGCCGCAGGCACCGTCCTGCCGGGCACAGCCCCGGGGACGCCTGGCCGCGCTCCCTCTCCCTGCCTTCGGAGCGCTGGAGTGGGTTTTCCTTCCAGTCCTCGAAACTCTGCCCCTCTGGGAGGCTGCTGGGAGGCAGCTGCGTGTCGTGGGGCTCCTCTTCGCCATCCCTCCCGTCCACAGGGACCCACTCGTCCTCAGTCCCTTCCAGCAGCTCCCGTGGGGTGCCCTGGGGGCCAGGCAGGGTCCGGGGGTACAGGGTTCCATCACTTCCCACACGGTACATGGTGTGGAGGGAGGGAAAGGAGCCCCGTGGGAGCATTAGGTTGGTCTTTGACGCCTCCAGCTTCACCCTGCAGAGGAGGAGAGAAGGGGACCCGCGGGCAGCACCCCCTCCTGGGCCGGCGGGCAGGGCTGCCCAGCGCAGGCAGGGCACGGGGTGAGGGTCTGGGGCAGGGTCTGGGGGTCTCCCCAACACTCACTGCTCCTCCGGTGTCAGCCTGGGCTCTGCTCCTTCATCTGCTGGCGGAGAAACTGCGGAGGGAGGAGACAGAGTGAGCGGCCGGCAGCCCCCGGCACAGCCCCGGCTCAGGGCTGCCGCGGGGTGTCGGCCGTTTGCCGGGCACTCGGTGCCGGGGACACTCACCCATCTGCTCCTCCGGCCGGGCTCCCTCCACACTTCTCTCAAGCTCCGACTCCTTACGGCAGCTCTGCAAGTACCCACAGGAGCAGGGTGAGACGGGAGCAGCTCCCTGCCCCACACCGCAGCCCCCCACGTGCCGCAGCCGGGAGCAGCCCTGCCGCAGGCACCGTCCTGCCCCGCACGGCCCCAGGCTCTGCCGGGGAGCTCCTGCCCGTGGCAGCAGGAATCATGGAATCAGAGAATCTTCGTGGTTGGAAAGGACCTTTGACATCATCGAGTCCAACCACACATAATCCCCAATGCTCCCGCCTGGCCCCGTTTCCGAGTCCTTGTCCCTGTCCCCATCCACGGCCTTCTCCATGTTGGGGTTGGACTAGACGACCCTTAAGGTCCCTCCTCAACCCCACACGTTCTATGTTTCCATGATTCCACATCCCCCCCCGGCAACTCTGCTCCAAGGCGCTGGGGCCACACTCGCACCCCCAGCGGCCCCGGCTGCTCCTGCTTCTCCATGCTGTCAGGGGGTGGGAGGGGTCCCGGTGAAGGTCCCACCACCGCCCCCCTGACATCCCCCGCCGCCCCCCGACACCCCCCGCTGCCCCCCACCGCTGGGCCTGGACAGCCCCCACACGCGGCAGCGCTGCTCCGTCTTTACCTGGTCGTCCTGGTCGGAGCAGGCAGGGTCCTCCTGGAAGTGCACCCTCTTGGCCGTGTCCGTGGGTGGTGCACCCCCGGGGGGCAGGTGCACATCCACGCGGACCTGCACTTGCTTGGCCCCCGCCGGCAGCTCCCGTGGCGGGTGCTGGCTGAGGGCCGGCCCTTTCTTCTCCCCCTTCTTGGCCTGCTTGGTGGGGGGGGTCACGGGGTCCCAGGTGGCCGGGGGAGGCAGGGGGTGCAGCAACCCATCCCTGCTTCGGTAGTAAATGGTTGGCTGGGAGGGCAGTGGAATCCGCGGGAACAGGCGCTTGTTCTTTGACGCCTCTGTATCCGCCCTGCAGAGGAGGAGAGAAGAGACCCCGCTGCGCCCCGGCCCCTCCAGGGGGACCCGCGGGCAGCACCCCCTCCTGGGCCGGCGGGCAGGGCTGCCCAGCGCAGGCAGGGCACGGGGTGAGGGTCTGGGGTAGGGGCTGGGGGTCTCCCCAACACTCACCTCTTCTTTGGTTTCCGCCTGGCCTTCTTTGCTCCTTTATCTCCCGGCAGAGAAACTGCGGAGGGAGGAGACAGAGTGAGCGGCCGGCAGCCCCCGGCACAGCCCCGGCTCAGGGCTGCCGTGGGGTGGCAGCCGTTTGCCCGGCGCTCGGTGCCGGGGCCACTCACCGATCTGCTCCTTCAGCCGGGTTCTCGACGCCTTCTTCTCTTTCTTACTCTTCTTCCACCACTTCTGCAGGACCCAAAGCAGCTTGGTGAGACGGGAGCAGCTCCCGGCCCCACACCGCAGCCCCCAACGCCATCCCACGCCACCACGCGCCGCAGGGCAGTGCGGCGCGGTGCAGCAGTCACCTACCCGTAGGCGCTTGGTCTGCAGCAGACAACCGAACACGCCCAGCGCCATCAGAAGCAGCAGGAGTGGGGCAGGGTGAGCCACGTGGGAGACACTGGACTGACCCATGGCACCGGCTCCGGTGCGGCCGCCGCGCTCCGAGTCACCAGCACAGATGCCCAGGGTCCTCCTGGGTACCCAGTGACGGGAACGCCAAGACTGCTGGGGTGGCAGAGGCCGAGGCTGCAGTCTGCCCACACGACGCCAGACTGCAGTGCCCCGCGCCTGCTGCCTGCTCCTGCGGTGCCCGCACCCCCTTTTATAGGAGGGCAGGGAGGCACGCCCCCCTTGGTGACATCACGGGCCATCAGAGACCCCCCTTTGTGACGTCACGGGCCATCAGAGACCCCCCTTTGTGACATCACAGGGCAGTCAGAGAGCCCCCTTGGTGACATCACAGGGCAGGGTAACCTGATGGGCCGGGGCAACAGGCGCCGGGCTGGGGCAACTGATGCCGGGCTGGGGGCTTTTTCTCCCTCCTGGCATCCTGCCGGTGGAGACAAGGCCCCTTCTTCTGATTTGGTGGGAAAGTCACGGCAAATCGGCGAGGAGGAGTGTAAATACGCTCAAGTGACTTGCAGCTGGGGTGCTGGAAAACACACGCTTTCTCTTCTGGGCCCAGTGCTGCCACCGCTTCAGGGCTGGCTGAAGCAGGGGAGGCGGCAGCAGCGCTTCCACCAGCCCTTCAGGCAGCCCCACAGCCGGGCACAGGCCCGCCGCAGGCACCGTCCTGCCGGGCACAGCCCCGGGGACGCCTGGCCGCGCTCCCTCTCCGTGCCTTCGGAGCGCTGGAGTGGGTTTTCCTTCCAGGCCTCGAAACTCTGCCCCTCTGGGAGGCAGCTGCGTGTTGTGGGGCTCCTCTTCGCCCTCCCTCCTGTCCACAGGGACCCACTCGTCCTCAGTCCCTTCCAGCAGCTCCCGTGGGGTGCCCTGGGGGCCAGGCAGGGTCCGGGGGTACAGGGTTCCATCACTTCCCACACGGTACATGGTGTGGAGGGAGGGAAAGGAGCCCCGTGGGAGCATTAGGTTGGTCTTTGACGCCTCCGGCTTCACCCTGCAGAGGAGGAGAGAAGGGGACCCGCGGGCAGCACCCCCTCCTGGGCCGGCGGGCAGGGCTGCCCAGCGCAGGCAGGGCATGGGGTGAGGGTCTGGGGCAGGGTCCCAGGGGTGCCCATGCCCCCACCCCACCCCCTTTTTAAGGGTCACAGGGGCGCCCCCCCACCCCATCTTGGGGGTACCTGGGGGGGCTCGGCCACGGGCTGGAGGCTGGCGAAGAGAGCGTGGCCGGGCTGACCCGCCATGGTGGGCTCCCAGCGGAGCCAAGCGCCCAGCCAAGCTGGCCCCGGGCACCCTGCGCTGTGGCCACCTGCAGGGAAGGAGCGCGGGTGTGGGTGGTCAACAGGGAATAGGGGTGCCCTGAATCAGAGCTGTTGCCCCCCATGGACCCCCCCACAACCGGCTGTGCCCCCCTCAAACAGGCCCAAAGTCCCCCGAGACCCCCCCAAACAGGTCTTGCCCCCCGCCAGCCTGATCCTGACACCCCAGAAGCCCCCGAACCAGTTTTACCCCCCTCACCATCCCGGGCGCCCCTTGCTCCCCCCTCACACTGGCACCCACTACCCTCACGCTGACACCCATTCCCCTCGCTCCCCCCTCACGCTGACACCCATTTCCCTCGCTCCCCCCTCACACTGACACCCGCTCCCCTCGCTCCCCCCTCACGCTGACACCCATTTCCCTCGCTCCCCCCTCACGCTGACACCCATTTCCCTCGCTCCCCTCTCACGCTGACACCTGCTCCCCTCGCTCCCCCCTCACGCTGACACCTGCTCCCCTCGCTCCCCCCTCACGCTGACACCCGCTCCCCTCGCTCCCCCCTCACGCTGACAACCGTTCCCTTCACACGCTCCCTCCCACAGCCCCGCCATTCCCCCTCCCCACACCTCTTCTCTCCCCCTCGCTCCCGGCCCACGCGCGGCCCTCGCCCTCTCCCTCCCCTCCACAAAATGGCGCCGCCCCTCCCTTCCCGCCCGCCCCCGTTACCTGACGCCGCGCGCAGCCGCCACCGGGCGCGGCGGGAAGGGCCGGGGAGGCGGCGGCGGCGGCGCTGCGGGGGGAGCCCCCGCTCTTCGCCTCATCTCCTCACGGGCGGCTGGAACCTCCCTCCTCTTCCCCTCCGGGGGTGGCCCCGCGCCTGGGGAGACGCTCTCCTCAGGGAGAGCCCCCGCCACCCCCGGCCCGGCCCTCGGCAGCCTTCCCGCCGCGCCGGCGGCAGCAGCGCTTCCCTCAGGGATGGAGCCCCCGACCTCCCCCAAACCCAGCGCCGGGGTGGCCTCGCAGCCCCCTGCCAGGAGGAGGAGTCAGACCTGCAGTACTGTTCTGGCGCTACTCTCTGCTATTGGCTACCAGACGCCTCGTCCTGCCCCGCAGGGGGGCGGTTTTCCTCACAGGACCCAGCTTCTCCACCCAAAAGCCGCGCGCCGTGTTTACTTCCCTCCCGGCCGCAGTTCCTCCTTCCCCCCGGCTCCTCCGTGAGAAGGGGCCTAAGCCGTTTTGGCAGAAAATAAACCCCCTTGCGTTCTTGCAGCTGGGGTGCTGGAAAACACACAGAGCACACCCATTGCTGCTCAGTCTCGTGTGCTTGCAAGGAGAACGTCCGCCCTTGGATAACGTAAGGCTGCGGTGCACTCAGGGACACCTCATCCAGCCGCTTGAGAATCCTGCCCTGTTGTGGAAGACGATCCAAGCGCAGGGGGAAAACGAGGCCTGCTGGAAGCCTTCAACTACCGGCAAGAACAGGGAGTGCGGGCGCTCTCGCTCTCTCTCGCTCACAAGGACTTTCTCGCTCACAAGGACTCTCTCGCTCCGCGGTGCCTGCACCCCTGCTTGCGTGCCTCTGCCCGGCTGCTGCTTTGGAGCTTCCCTGACCCACGAGGCGTCAAGATTCAATTCCTTCGTTGCCTTTCACCCGCGGTTTTGTGCTCGGTCCTGCCTGCATCGGCTCACACATTCGGCGCAGTCAGCAGCACCAGCAACACCCACGCTGTGGCTGATAAAGTTGGCAACTGGGGAGGCCACTATAGTAACTCCCTTTACTTTGAGATGGTCCAGTACTGAGCGCTGGAGCCCCGGTGGCCACTTTCCTGGCTAAATCGGCTCCGCCGGAGGCATGACCCAAAAGAGATGACGGGGCAGCGCTTACCCCCCTAAGCACGAGCAGTGCCGTGAGCTGCAAGATCACGTAGCGCGGTTGGTGGCACGTGTTGATTGTCCTGGGTGCCCGGCCCTGCCTGGACCACCGTAACAGGCAGCGCAGCCTGCGCTCCCTGGCCAAGCTGGAGAACGGGACCACCCTGTCAGGGAGCAGCTCCTCTTCCCGGGGCTCCTGCTCCTCCTTCCCAGAGCCCTGGTCCAGCGTGGCATGCGGCGCTCGCCTGCTCGGGACCCCCCTCCATGGTGCCAAGGCAGCCAGGGGGGCTAGTGCGGGAGCCGGACCTCGGCCCGGACACGCCACGGAAGCTGCCTCCAGAGATGGAAGAGCAGGTCCAGTGTGCCCCGGATCCATTCAGCTGCCCCCGGACACAGCCATGGAGCAGCGCTGCCAGAAGTTCACCTGCGCTCTCGAGGCGTCTGGTCCCTGCACCCCCAGGACTCCCAACCTCCCCTGGATAAATCATTCGCAGGGAGGGCAGGGAGCCCAGCAAGGCCTGCGGGGACAGGTGCTCCCCCTTCCATGGTTCCAGGCGCTGCCTCTTCGGTGCTTCCAGGCGCTGCCCCCTTCCGTGGTTCCCGGCGCTCCCCCTTCCACGGTTCCTGGTGCTTCCCCTTCACTGCTTCCACGTGCTCCCCCCTGGGTGGTTCCAGGCGCTGCCCCTTCGGTGGCTCCAGGCGCTGCCCTTTCCGTGGTACCTGGTGCTTCCCCTTCGGTGGCTCCAGGTGCTCCCCCTTCCATGGTTCCTGGTGCTTCCCCTTCAGTGGTTCCAGGCGCTCCCCCTTCCATGGTTCCATGCGCTCCCCCTGGGTGGCTCCAGGTGCTGCCCCTTCGGTGGCTGCAGGCGCTCCCCCTTCCACGGTTCCTGGTGCTTCCCTTCAGTGGCTCCAGGCGCTCCCCCTTCCATGGTTCCAGGCGCTCCCCCTTCCATGGTTTCAGGCACTCCCCCCTCGATGGCTCCACACTTGCCCTGTAGAGAAAAGAGAAGAGACCCCGCTGCACCCCGGTGGGATCCACGGGCAGCAGCCCCTCCTCGTCCGGCAGGCAGGGCCACCCTGCACAGTCCTACCGTGTCCGCCCATCCCCATCTTGTCCCCCCCGCCTCCGCATCCCTCTCCCCTCTCCCATGTTCCCGCAGCTACCATCCTGTCCTCATTCCCGTCCCCTCCCACACATCCCCGTATTTGTCCCCCTGGTTCCCCATCCATGTTCCTCCCCCCTGTCCACCCCCTGCAATGTGCCCCCCCTCCCGGTGTCCCACCTCATTCTCCTGGGGGTCCTGGCTTCCCCCTACCCCCCACCTCCTGAAGAACCTGCCAAAACCAGGGAAAAAATATTTTGGAATGGGCAGCGATTCAGGGAGTAAGAGCTGCCCCACACCAGCCCCTACCGCGGTCCACCACGTTCCCAGCATCCCAACACCGTGGGGACGATGAGGGAAATCAAGGAGGGGACACACCACCACCATCCCCCCCGCCCAGTTTCAGGGGGTGCTCCCCCTACATCAACTTCAGCCCCACCCAGATCACCTTCTCGCCCTCCACCACATCGGACCCCAGCATCTCACCACCCCCCCAGGGCTGCACAGGAACTTGGGGGGCTTGCTTTTCCTCCGTGCCTTTCTAAATCTGCAGGGGTGGGACACAAAGGGGTTGGGGGGAGGGGGGGGTGTCACGGTCAGAAGGGGGTACAGCCTCCCACGCCCCATTTTGCCACACCCGGGGGGAGGTTGTGGCGCCGGGCGCTACGTGCTGAACCAAGACAGGCTCCTCCGTGGCATTCTTGGGGGGACCCCCTAAGAAAAGGGACAGGGGGTTTAGGAGACCCCACACAACTGGGGGCGGGGGGGGTGTCGGGGCCACCCCCAGGGCAGAGGGGTTTCCAGGGACCCTCCCAGTTCATATCCAGCCCCCCCCAGACACCGCCTGCCTTTTCGATAGGGGATGAATCCCACATCAGGGCTTCGCCTGGGCTGTCCCTCAAGTCCTGCCGCGAGAGCATCTCCTCCGCTTCAGAGCGGAAGCCCCGGAGAAGCCCCGGTGGGAGCATGTGGAGAGGCCCCAGCTGCCCCCGGGCTTCACCACGGATCCCTGCCCCGCTCCGGGCTGGGAACTCTCCCCACACGAGTTGCTCAACCAGGATGGCACCCCTCCCCCAACCCACCCAAATCTCCCCCGAGCTCCTGGAACCCTCCCGCAATGCCACAAAACCCATCATTCCTTAATCCACAATCCTTAACCTGACCCCACAAGTACCTGTCCCAGAAGGCTGGGGAGGGGGCGGCGAGAGTGTCCTGGGGGTCCCAGTGGTTTTTAGGGGGCCACAGGGTTCCCCAAGGGGTCCCAGGGGTGCCCGTGCCCCCCCCCCCACCTGACACCTTTTTAGGGATCACAGTGCCCCCACCCCATCTGGGGGGTACCTGGGGGGCTCAGCCACAGGCTGGAGGCTGGCGGAGGGAGCGTGGCCGGGCTGACCCGCCATGGTGGGCTCCCGGCGGAGCCAAGCGCCCGGCCAAGCCGGCCCCGGGCATCCTGCGCTGTGGCCACCTGCGGGGAGAGAGCTCGGGGAGGGGTCAGCAGGGAATGGGGGTGCCCTGAATCAGCCCTGTTCCCCCCACGGAACACCCCACCCCACCCCCCAACAGGCTCTGCCCCCCTCAAACAGGCCCAGAGTCCCCCCCAAACAGGTCTTGCCCCCCCGCCAGCCTGGTCCTGACACTCCAGGAGCCCCCGCATGAGTTTTACCCCCCGCCTCCTGGAAAGTCCAGCTCCATTCGGGCACCTTGTAGCTTCCTCCGGGCAGAAAGTCCCCCCGGGAAGACCAGGCGCACGAGGCTGGAGGCACCTCTGGGCTCCGTCTGGTCCAGACGCCCCCGAGCCACGTCCAGATGCTTTTAAGGATCCCCGAGGATGGAGGCGCCACCACCTCCCTGGGCAACAGGGGCCAGGGCTGGGGCACCCGCGCCGTGAGGAGCATTTCCTGATGGTGAGAGGGGCCCTCCGGCGTTCCAGCGGGTGCCCATGGCCTCTGGTCCTGGGCTCCAGGGGGAAGGGCCCGGCTCTTGGCCCTTGGCAGCTCCGGCAGCTCCTGACGGACACGGAGGAGACTCCCCCGGAGCCGTCTCTTCTCTAGGCTGGACGGCCCCAGCCCTCTCAGTGGGGATGCCCTCCCTCCGCCTGCTGGCCACGCTCCTCCTCCTGCGGGCCCAGGACACCCTTGGCCACCTTGGCTCGTGCTCAGCTCGGTGCCCACCAGCACCTTCTCCGGGCTGGTGCCGGGGCCTTGTTCCTCCCCGGGGGCAGGACTTGGCCCTTGTTGACCTTCAGGAGGTTCCTGCTGGCCCCTTGCTCCAGCCCACCCAGCTCTCCAGGCCCCAGCACACCCACTGGGGTGCAACCCACCCCCACCCCCCACTTTGGTGGGTGCCAGCGCGTCCCGCTGGGTCGGGCACCGAGGGGGTCGCTCCCCCAGCCGCAGGGGGGGAGGATGAACCACAGCACCAGCGGGTAGAAAAATATGTTTATTCTTGTGACACGTCAGACGGGGAGGAGTCCAGGGCGGGTCCCGGCCCCGCGCCCCCCGGGGAACGCTTTCTCTTCTGGGCCCAGCGCTGCCACCGCTTGCAGGGCTGGCTGAAGTAGGAGAGGCGGCAGCAGCGCTTCCACCAGCCCTTCAGGCAGCCCCACAGCCGGGCACAGGCCCGCCGCAGGCACCGTCCTGCCGGGCACAGCCCCGGGGACGCCTGGCCGCGCTCCCTCTCCCTGCCTTCGGAGCGCTGGAGTGGGTTTTCCTTCCAGGCCTCGAAACTCTGCCCCTCTGGGAGGCTGCGGGGAGGCAGCTGCGTGTTGTGGGGCTCCTCTTCGCCCTCCCTCCTGTCCACAGGGACCCACTCGTCCTCAGTCCCTTCCAGCAGCTCCCGTGGGGTGCCCTGGGGGCCAGGCACGGTCCGGGGGTACAGGGTTCCATCACTTCCCACACGGTACATGGTGTGGAGGGAGGGAAAGGAGCCCCGTGGGAGCATTAGGTTGGTCTTTGACGCCTCCGGCTTCACCCTGCAGAGGAGGAGAGAAGGGGATCCGCGGGCAGCACCCCCTCCTGGGCCGGCGGGCAGGGCTGCCCAGCGCAGGCAGGGCACGGGGTGAGGGTCTGGGGCAGGGTCCCAGGGGTGTCCATGCCCCCACCCCACCCCCTTTTTAAGGGTCACAGGGGCGCCCCCCCACCCCATCTTGGGGGTACCTGGGGGGGCTCGGCCACGGGCTGGAGGCTGGCGAAGAGAGCGTGGCCGGGCTGACCCGCCATGGTGGGCTCCCAGCAGAGCCAAGCGCCCGGCCAAGCCGGCCCCGGGAGCCCTGCGCTGTGGCCACCTGCGGGGAAGGAGCGCGGGTGTGGGTGGTCAACAGGGAATAGGGGTGCCCTGAATCAGACCTGTTGCCCCCCATGGACCCCCCCACAACCGGCTGTGCCCCCCTCAAACAGGCCCAAAGTCCCCCGAGACCCCCCCAAACAGGTCTTGCCCCCCGCCAGCCTGATCCTGACACCCCAGAAGCCCCCGAACCAGTTTTACCCCCTCACCATCCCGGGCGCCCCTTGCTCCCACCTCACACTGGCACCCACTACCCTCACGCTGACACCCATTTCCCTCGCTCCCCCCTCACGCTGACACCTGCTCCCCTCGCTCCCCCGTCACGCTGACAACCGCTCCCCTCGCTCCCCCCTCACGCTGACAACCGTTCCCCTCACACGCTCCCTCCCACAGCCCCGCCATTCCCCCTCCCCACATCTCTTCTCTCCCCCTCGCTCCCGGCCCACATGCGGCCCTCGCCCTCTCCCTCCCCTCCACAAAATGGCGCCGCCCCTCCCTTCCCGCCCGCCACCGCCCGCCCCCGTTACCTGACGCCGCGCGCAGCCGCCACCGGGCGCGGCGGGAAGGGCCGGGGAGGCGGCGGCGGCGCTGCGGGGGGAGCCCCCGCTCTTCGCCTCATCTCCTCACGGGCGGCTGGAACCTCCCTCCTCTTCCCCTCCGGGAGTGGCCCCGCGCCTGGGGAGACGCTCTCCTCAGGGAGAGCCCCCGCCACCCCCGGCCCGGCCCTCGGCAGCCTTCCCGCCGCGCCGGCGGCAGCAGCGCTTCCCTCAGGGATGGAGCCCCCGACCTCCCCTGTGATAAATGATTTAATCGCAAACAGGATTCCAATTAGAATTTATAATTTATTAAACGAATAAAGGCAAGCAAACAGCGCTGGGTGTGCCGGGGGTCTCTGCCCAACCAAGACACACACCTTACAGATCCCATTTTTGGCTTATATCTCCTATACTAATACATATTCATAACTGTCTCTAAAATGGTTGGCCCTTGCCAAAAAAATGGGTGTATCCCCCCTCTCACATGTCACTATGCAGATAACGACAGATATTCTAGAATGTTCACCAGGTGGCTCCTGCAAAACGCAGACACACCGTCTCCTCTGCAGCCATACAGACAAAACAAAGGTCACACTTCACCCTGTGACCCTAACGCTGTTCCACACTGACGCGAATCAGTTAAGCACATCTCACAATTCCCCATTTTCTTTTTCTATGGCATTGATTCGTGTCTTTGTTTCCAACCAAGTTAATACTTGCCGAAGTGGTATTAGTTTCGGATCTCTCTCTCTCTCTTTTTTTTTTTTTTTTTTTTTTTTTTTTTTTTTAGTATCATCAGGGAAAGAGTGTTCTCTTTCCCTGGTTCTGAATCAACAGGTACTGTAGCTACCTGCATTCCTTGTATAACCGAGTGTATTAGTCTAATAAAACAAGGTATTAAACATGGAATTATTAACAATCCTGCAAATGCCCCCAATATAACAATCCCGATTTTAGTAAGCCAATCACCTCCCGTCAAGTTTTCCCAGAATCCTTCTAGGTCGACTCCAGTCCAAGTCTGAACTGGGACATGTGCAATTTTCTTCATTTCTTTTACAAGTTCATTTACAGCTTCCCCTTCATCATCAATTTCTAAACAGCAATTACTAAGGTTAAACTTCCCACAAACACCTCCCTCTTGTGCTAGTAAATAATCCAAGGCTAAGCGATTTTGATACAAAGCAGTTCTCATCTTGGTGTTTTGTCTTGCAATTCTTCCAAGGGCATCTCCAGTTGTATTTACAACTATTTCTAATACAGCTTGTAACCTAATTATTCTATTTAGCGTATATTGGAGTTCTATAGCCCCAAGATCCATCTTCTGCCCATGTGGCTGGACCATAGTAGGCAATGACTCTTTCGGGAGGCCAATCTTTCTCTTTCCAATGTCCAATTTGTAGACTCCGTTTATAGTGCCTTTTTCTTAATTCACCAGCTTCAGCATACACTTGGACTCCCAATTGCTCTCCCCGATTTATAGGTAACAGGAAAAAACTGGGCCTTATAATTCCCAATACACAGGATCCCGTCCAATTTTGCGGCAAAAATGCATAAGCTAGTTTACCACAAATCCAATAATGTCCTTCAGGAGTGGGCCATCCATTTGGTATGTTTGTTCCATTGGTCCAATTTTTAAATTGATCACTCATTTCCCGTGGACTCCCCCACTTATCCCATTTATTCTGAGTTTCGTTCCATAGGTAACCTCCTTCACACTCTAGATTACCTACTTGTTTTCCATTCTCTTTTGAATTTTGCAAACAACTCCTTCCAATTATACTTGTTTGAAGTACCCACTGTTGTTTCCTGTTACCCTTTCCCATTGTTTGCCATATTTGAGAATTACTAATGTTGCTCTCCATAGCCTCCCATGGCCATCGTTCACCTTGGTTTGTTCCACCACAAACATAACAATTAGTTACATTTAATGACTTAGCAATGTTTTCAGCAAGATTCACAAATAGATTTTTAGCAACTGTGGGAATCTCATATTTCACTCCTGTTTCTATTTCATGATAAAATGAGTTAAATAGTAGTCTGTGCTGTACCGATTCCCTTATTCTTTATTTCGATATTAATTACACCCGGATCTTCTCCAGGTCCATATATCTTAAGTCCAATTTTATTTACTTTCTTTTGCTTCCAAATTTCTAAATTTATCAGGGTTAAATTTATTAGATTGCAGGTACGGGTTGTACAATTACTATCTATTTGTATCTTTGTGATTGAAGCCTGTAAATTCATAAAGTATATTGGGTTAGATTATAAATGCAGCTTGCTACTTTCTGGCCTTTACAGTCATAAATAGTGTGATAAACCAAAGTCTGGGAACTTACCCGTCCCCTCCTAGTAGTTACTATGCATTGACTGCAGTTGTTTGCCATAACCAGAGTCAACGAGCTCACCCCAAATAGGACTAGAAGAGGTCCGGTCAGGGCCTTAGTGATCGGCGGTCACAGCCCGAAGGGGTTGCAGCCCTTGGCAGACCTTTCAAGCCGCACCACTCATTCCCCTCCGGTCTTGCCCTCTTCCTTAGTCTTTTAAGGGGTAACCTTTAATTAAGAAACACTCTTTGATTAAATTGACAACAATAAAGCCTAACCCACAGTAGGTTACATAAGGGAGTGGTGGCCTCACAACGAATGCACAAAAATTCTAAACTGTTTCCTAGATGTATTTTAAAACATGTAGAACACTTTGCCCTTAAAAATAAACAACTCTGTTTGCATAATGGACTAAATTACCTTTCCCAATAGGTATTTGTCCCTGTCCACTAATTCTACAGGAGTAGTTACAATGAAATTCCCACAGCAACT
This sequence comes from Sterna hirundo, assembly GCA_009819605.1. NCBI lineage: Eukaryota > Metazoa > Chordata > Aves > Charadriiformes > Laridae > Sterna > Sterna hirundo. The sequence continues at coordinate 45,192 of WNMW01000076.1, forward strand.
TAGCATATGCTTCTTGATGAAGGTCTCTTCAAGTTCGTCTGATGGTTAGCTTGGTTTCTCCGGGCTCAGATGTGACTCTCCACTCCTTCACTGGACCTTTCACTCGCAACACATGTGTCCCTCCTTTTTCAGCAGTTCTCACAGCCGTTTCTCTAAACAATTATGTTCTACTTCCTTCGATGGCTCTCCAAACAAAAACTGTGCTGGACTCTGAGCAGAAGTCACCCTCAGTTCTAAATCAGGGGAGTCTATTAATATTGCTTCATATTTCAAGATCCGGCTGTCCATTAACCATTTTTCTGCCTTTTGTTTTAAAACACTCCTGACATTGTGTGGTGTATACACTTTTAAAGGAGCACTAAAGGTAATTTTCCGAACTTCCTCTATTAATAATGCGGTAGCTACCAAAGCTTGGAGACAAGCAGGCCATCCTCTACTTACTAGATCAGGTAATTTAGAACAGTACCCCACAGTTTGGGTTTGGTTTTTTTTTGGTTTTTTTGTTTTGTTTTGTTTTGTTTTGTTTTGTTTTGTTTTGTTTTTATTCCTGCCCAGTCTTGAGTAAGAACTCCATATGCTGTCTGATTTGATGTATTCACAGAAAGATGGAAAGGTTTTTCTAGATCTGGGAGGCTCAACACAGGTGCTTGTATTAATGCCTTTTTTATTTCCTCAAATTTCTGGTCATCTTCTGTAAACCACTTCAGTTGGTTACTAGTTAATTTTTCATATAGAAATTTTACGTTGTCACTATAATTTTCAAGCCATGATCTACAATATCCTAATAATCACAATATTTGCCTAACCTTTTTAGTTTGTGGGGCTCTTAAAGATAGAATCCCAGATACCCTATCAGAATCTAGTTTCTTCTTTCCCTTACTTAGCCAATGTCCTAAGTATTTTACTTCCTGTTCTACAAACTGTAGTTTTGATCGGGACACCTTCAATCCCTTCTCCCCTAGAAAATTTAACAATTTAATAGTAGCTTCTCGGGTCCCCTCTTCAGTTTCTCCTGCTACTAATAAATCATCTACATATTGCAATAATTTTATCTCCTGGGGTAATGTAAAATCCTGTAAGATTTTCTCTAAAGTTTGCCCAAATAAATTTGGTGACTCCGTAAATGCCTGTGGTAATACCGTCCATTTTAATTGCTGTTTCCGTCCCGTTTCGGGGTCCTCCCACTCGAAAGCAGAATAATCTCTGGATCCCTTGTCCAGAGGACAAGCCCAAAAAGCGTCTTTAAAATCTATCACGCTATACCAAGTATGTCTGGGAGAAATATGACTTAATAAAGTATAGGGATTTGCCACTACAGGGAATTTAGTAATCGTTTGCTGATTTACAGCTCTTAAATCCTGTACCATTCTGTATAACCCGTCCGGTTTCTTTACAGGGAGGATGGGTGTTATTATGAGATGACATACATGGTTCCAAGGTTCCTTTTTCCAAAAGTCTGTCAACTACAGGTTTTAATCTTTTTCGACCCTCCATGGGTATAGGGTATTGCTTGATTTTAATCGAACGATGTGGATCTATTATTTGAACGCTTATGGGGTCCGTTTTTATTTTTCCAGTTTCCCCTTCTTTATACCACACCGAGGCGTTAATAGCTTCTTCATCCTCCTGTGTTAAAGTATATAATTTGATCTGCAGTTTGTTCCCCTGACTCTGAATGCTTAAGTTTAACTTCAAAATCAGATCCTTTCCTAATAAATTGTATTCCGCTTCAGGGAGCAAAAGTAAATCATTAAGACAAATTTTCTTTTCTGTTTCTACTTCTACATCTTTCAAGATAGGGACTTTAAAAGGTTCTCCTTTTGCCCTGACTACTGACATATAATTCTTCCCTATCTCTATTCCTTTTGGAAGTTTTTGAATGGTTGATTTTTCAGCTCCTGTATCCACTAAAAATAAAACCTCCTCCTTATGGGGACCTATTAGTAATTTTATCAAGGGCTCTGTTGATGTTCAAGTCCCCAAAAGATACAGCCCCTGACACCCCTATTCTTCTTTGAACATTTTCTCATCTTATTCTCACAACAGTTTCTCTTAACATGTCCCCTCTTGTTAGAGTAGTAACAGACAGGAATTGTGAATCTCTCTCTATGAGAGTCTGTCCTCTGGATGTCTGGCTCTATTCTTTTTTTTTCCTTTTCTGTCTAAACGGATTCTGATTTTTCCGATTTTCTTTTACTGCTGCTACAAACATTTTTGCCTTTACTTTCTGTTTTTCTTCGTCCCTTCTAACATATACCTTCTGGGCTTCTCTAAGTAACTCCTCTCATCCCCTTTCTTGCCAGTCCTCAGGTTTTTCTAATTCCTTTCTTATATCTCCCCAGGATTTGGCTACAAATTGTGTTCTAAGGAGTGCAGTCCCAGCCACTGTATTCGGATCAATTCCAGAATACATTTGCAGGCTTTTCCTCAACCTCTCCAACCATTCTGTAGGAGATTCGTCTTTTCCTTGTTGTTCATTAAATGCTTTATTAATGTCTTGCCCTCGGGGAACCACTTCCCTGATTCCCTGTATTATTAATATTCTCCTGACTTAAAGGTTCCTTTGAATTAACATATAGATTTAAGGCCTGGCAAATCCAGTCTTAAAGGATCCAAAACCAGGCCAAAAGACATGTCGTTTTAAAGGTTTCTTCGGCCATTCAATCATACAATACTGAACTAATTTTAATTTACTTTTTAATTTTCTGGGGCCCCTTTCATTCCAATTCCTAATTATTCCTAATGAACTTTCCAATGGTATACCTGCTAATTTGCTCCCTTTCTTCTGGTCCTGGGTCTTCGATTTTGTCTGGCCCATCTAGGAATTTTACTGTGGCAATTCCTACAGCCCTTGGTTACCAGTAAGAGTGTCTTGCAGGGGGTTTAGGACCTGTCACCCACCCACGAATCCTATCGGAATCGCTTCGGTCCTTCACCGGCCAAGTCCCTCGCGGGAGATTGGAACCGCGGTTAGAAGACCTCCACAATCACTTCGGAACCAGGTTCCGTCTCAATCACACTCTTACACACAGGCAACCGAATCCCACCCAACCGAACGGCATACACCTTAAATACTTACGACTCCATCGTCTTCGTTCGGATCTTCGCGCGCAGAATTACGGGTAAAATACACTGCTGCAGCCGGCAAGGGAGCTCATAAAAATCAAAATCAAAATCTTTTCTTTGCTTGCCTTTACTCAGGTTCAGGATGGCGTTAGTCCCGACCTGACCTGATCAGGAGCCACCTAATGGTGGGGCGCCCCTCCTAGATCGAGTCAGAATTCAGGAACTAAGACCATCCCGGACGAGCCCCCAATTGTGATAAATGATTTAATCGCAAACAGGATTCCAATTAGAATTTATAATTTATTAAACGAATAAAGACAAGCAAACAGCGCTGGGTGTGCCGGGGGTCTCTGCCCAACCAAGACACACACCTTACAGATCCCATTTTTGGCTTATATCTCCTATACTAATACATATTCATAACTGTCTCTAAAATGGTTGGCCCTTGCCAAAAAAATGGGTGTATCCCCCCTCTCACATGTCACTATGCAGATAACGACAGATATTCTAGAATGTTCACCACGTGGCTCCTGCAAAAGGCAGAGAGGCTCCTGCAAAAGCAGACAGGCTCCTGCAAAAGCAGACACACCCTTGCAAAACGCAGACACACCGTCTCCTCTGCAGCCATACAGACAAAACAAAGATCACACTTCACCCTGTGACCCTAACGCTGTTCCACACTGACACGAATCAGTTAAGCACATCTCACATCCCCCAAACCCAGCGCCGGGGTGGCCTCGCAGCCCCCTGCCAGGAGGAGGAGGCAGACCTGCGGTACTGTTCTGGCGCTACTCTCTGCTATTGGCTACCAGACGCCTCGTCCTGCCCCGCAGGGGGGCGGTTTTCCTCACAGGACCCAGCTTTTCCACCCAAAAGCCGCGCGCCGTGTTTACTTCCCTCCCGGCCGCAGTTCCTCCTTCCCCCCGGCTCCTCCGTGAGAAGGGGCCTAAGCCGTTTTAGCAGAAAATAAACCCCCTTGCGTTCTTGCAGCTGGGGTGCTGGAAAACACACAGAGCACACCCATTGCTGCTCAGTCTCGTGTGCTTGCAAGGAGAACGTCCGCCCTTGGATAACGTAAGGCTGCGGTGCACTCAGGGACACCTCATCCAGCCGCTTGAGAATCCTGCCCTGTTGTGGAAGAAGTTCCAAGCGCAGGGGGAAAACGAGGCCTGCTGGAAGCCTTCAACTACCGGCAAGAATCCAACTAGAGCTTCTAAAAGTGAGTTTGTTGTGTGCATTTATTGTATTAGGGAAATAGTGGCTGGTCACCATGTTGCTCGGTTTGTTCTCGTGGCTGGGTTATGTGAATTCCTGTATGGCGTATGTACTCCCTGGGATGCTCTTTATCGTGTCTGGAAGAGGGATGAGGATTATCATCCTGCTGTCCTGTGCGATATCTGTTTATGATACGATAAGATCCCTGTTCAGACAGCTATTGTGGGGTGTTTATGTGGTTCTGCTGTCCTGTCCGGACATTGGGCACCGTCTCTCTGAATTTATTAATAATTACACCCAGTCTGTGGGGGAAACAGGGGGGGACACTTTCCCCGGCTCTTTTGCCTCCCTCTTCTCCTTCAGGCCAGGTATGACAGCTTTTGACAATTTTGAATATCCTTGGGATGCTCAAACCAAGATGTTCCTGGTGTTATGTCTCCTGAGTACGTTCCAGGTCTTGTTTAGGGTTAAGCGACTATTTAAGACTCCCGCCCGGAGATCTGCTCCGAGGCTGGATAGTCAGGGGTGGCATGGCATGTGGGGGAACACGGGCAGGTACCTGGAGAACTTCTCACCTCCAATGGTCTGGGGACTTCACCCCTGAACAATTACAGGACCCTGATAAAGTGGTGGAATATTTGAAGGGAAAATGCTGTGGCTGTTGTAGAGAGGCACAACTCACCGCACTGTGCTGGGCCCTGGCCAGTATCTACCAGGCACTGCTCGGTGTTACGCAGCACCCTCAGGGGGAAGAGACGGACGCAGCACCCTCAGGGGGAGGAGATGGAGACCAGACTGACAGCCACCACGGCTACTCCAACCCCCGCGGCAGCCACTGCCGCTGAACCAGGGACCCAACCCGTGCCAGTATCAGTTGCCCCCATACAGAAGAAGCACACGAAGAAATCAGTTCGCTTAGTAAGAGATGATGATGATGAACCAGGACCATCACGAGAGCAGGAGGAAGAGGCAGAGCCCGAGATAATCACTCGATCCCTATCCTTGAGTGAGCTGCGGGATATGCGGAAAGATTTTAGGCGACTTTCAGGCGAGCACATTGTCACCTGGCTGCTCCGGTGCTGGGATAACGGGGCCAGTAGCCTGGAATTAGAGGGTAGGGAGGCCAGGCAGCTGGGATCCCTGTCCAGGGAAGGCGGCATTGACAAGGCAATTGGGAAGAAGACCCAAGCCCTCAGCCTCTGGAAGCGACTCCTGTCAAGCGCGAGGGAGAGGGACCCCTTCAGTGAGGATGTTGTATGTCAACCAAGCAAGTGGACCACCATGGAAAGAGGTACCCAGTACCTGAGAGAATTAGCCATGCGGGAGATGATTTATTATGAACTGGACAATGCACAGTTACCCACAGACCCTGATGAGGTGCAGTGCACAAGGCCCATGTGGCGGAAGTTTGTACGGAGCGCACCATCGTCATATGCCAACTCATTGGCAGTAATGGAATGGAAAGATGAAGAGGGACCAACGGTGGATGAGGTGGCTGGCTGGCTCCGGCCATATGAAGAAAGTCTCTCTTCCCCCCTTGTCTCAGCTGTGGACGCGGAAGGTCCAGCAACTTGAAGAGAATATGTCCTACTCCCCACCTGTACGGGCCGGCATCTCAGCTATTAGAAGCAGGCATTTCCCCACTCAGAGAGAGAGTACAGAGGGTCCACACCACGAGGCACCCTGTGGTTCTACCTGCGTGACCATGGGGAGGACATGAGGACGTGGGATGGACAACCTACTTCGATCCTGCGGACATGGGTACAGGAGTTGCAGGGAAGGACAACCACAAAAGGGGATCCCTCCAGGAAAAGTGCCGCCCCAGTTTCCAGTGAGCAGCTCCCCAGGCGGAGCAGAAGGCCTGATCTTGATTCTGATCCTCTTGAAGGAACTTCCAAGTTGTTTCTGCAAGAAGTGAGTAACGGATACTATGAGCAGTATTAGAGGGGCCCTGCCTCCGGCCAGCTGGAGGAAAGGGACAACCGGGTTTATTGGACGGTGTGGATTCGATGGCCTGGCACATCAGACCCACAGGAGTAGAAGGCTCTAGTGGACACGGGTGCACAGTGTACTTTAATACCACCAAGCTCTAGAGGGGCAGAACCCATTTGTATTTCTGGGGTGACAGGGGGATCCCAAGAGTTGACTGTACTGGAGGCGGAAGTGAGCCTAACTGGGAATGAGTGGCAAAAGCATCCCATTGTGACTGGCCCAGAGGCTCCATGCATCCTTGGGATAGATTACCTCAGGAGAGGGTATTTTAAGGACCCAAAAGGGTACTGTTGGGCCTTTGGCATAGCTGCCTTGGAGACGGAGGAAGTTAAACCGTTGTCTACCTTGCCTGGTCTCTCGGAGGACCCTTCTGTTGTGGGGTCGTTGAGGGTCGAAGAACAGCAGGTGCCGATCGCTGCCACAACGGTGCATCGGCGGCAATATCGCACTAACCGAGACTCTCTGATTCCCATCCATGAGCTGATCTGTCAACTAGAGGTTCCAGGAGTGATCAGCAAGACTCGCTCACCCTTTAACAGTCCCATATGGCCGGTGCGAAAATCTAATGGAGAGTGGAGGCTAACTGTAGACTATCGTGGCCTGAATGAAGTCACGCCACCGCTGAGCGCTGCCGTGCCGGACATGCTAGAACTCCAGTACGAACTGGAGTCCAAGGCAGCCAAGTGGTATGCGACAACTGATACAGCGAATGCATTCTTCTCGGTCCCTTTGGCAGCAGAGTGCAGGCCACAGTTTGCTTTCACTCGGAGGGGCGTCCAGTACCCCTGGAATCGACTGCCCCAGGGGTGGAAACACAGCCCCACCATTTGCCATGGACTGGTCCAGACTGCCCTGGAACAGGGTGAGGCTCCAGAACATCTGCAATACGTCGATGACATCATCGTATGGGGAAACACAGCAGAAGAGGTTTTTGAGAAAGGGAGTAAAACAGTCCGAATCCTTCTGAAAGCTGGTGTTGCCAGAAAATGGAGTAAGGTCAAGGGACCTGCACAGGAGATCCAGTTTTTAGGAATAAAATGGCAAGATGGACGCCGTCAGATCCCAACGGATGTGATCAACAAAACAGCAGCTACGTCTCCACCAACTAGGAAAAAGGAAACACAAGCTTTCTTAGGCATTGTGGGTTTTTGGAGGATGCATATCCCAGCTTACAGGCTAATTGTGAGCCCCCTGTATCAAGTAACCCGGAAGAAGAAGGACTTTAAATGGGGTCCTGAGCAACGACAAGCTTTTGAACAAATCAGACAGGAGATAGTCCATGCAGTGGCCCTGGGGCCAGTCCGGGCAGGACAAGACGTTGAAAACGTGCTCTACACCGCAGCCGGGGAGAACGGCCCTACCTGGAGCCTCTGGCAGAAAGCACCAGGAGAGACCCGAGGTCGACCCCTGGGGTTTTGGAGTCGGGGATCCAGAGGATCCGAAGCCCGCTACACTCCAACAGACAAAGAGCTCTTGGCAGCATATAAAGGGGTTCGAGCTGCTTCGGAAGCGGTTGGCACAGAAGCACAGCTCCTCTCAGCACCTCGACTGCCGGTGCTGGGCTGGATGTTCAAAGAAAGGGTCCCCACCACACATCACGCCACTGATGCCACGTGGAGTAAGTGGATTGCACTGATCACACAGCGAACTCGAATGGGAAACCCCAGTCGCCCAGGTGTGGGTAGTTAGGGTCTGGCGGCCGGAAGATGTCGCGCTGTACGGAAAGATAGGGCCCCCTCCCCTGATAGCGTTTAGTTTACGATGTAAGCAGACGGAAGTGACGTTGTAAACTCAAGCTATATAAGGTTGTGTCGCACAATACTAAACGCCATTTGCCGTCCACCACGTTGGTGTCCGCGAGCTGATGGCCCGAGCGACCCGGGGTTGGTCGCCGTGCTGTTCCTGAACCAGGTCGCCACGCCAGTAAAAGGCAACACCCAGGAATTCTGGAAGTGATCATGGACTGGCCAGAAGGCAAGGATTTCGGAATGTCACCAGGGGAGGAGGTGACGCGTGCGGAAGAGGCCCCACCATATAATAAACTGCCAGAAAAATGAGAAGAAATATGCCCTGTTCACTGATGGGTCCTGCCGGATTGTGGGAAAGCATGGAAAGTGGAAAGCTGCTGTGTGGAGTCCTACACGACAAGTTGCAGAAGCCAGGGAAGGACAAGGGGAGTCGAGCCAGTTTGCAGAGGTGAAAGCCATTCAGCTGGCCTTGGACATTGCCGAGCGAGAAAAATGGCCAGTACTTTATCTCTACAGTGACTCAGGGATGGTGGCAAATGCCCTGTGGGGGTGGCTACAGCAGCGGAAGCCGGGCAACTGTCAGCGCAGAGGCAAACCCATCTGGGCTGCTGACCTATGGCAAGGTATTGCTGCCCGGATAGAGAATCTGGTTGTATCATGGTACCCCAGAGAGAACTGAGTCGGACAATGGGACTCATTTCCGAAGCAGCCTCATAGACACCTGGGCCAAAGAGCGTGGCATTGGGTGGGTGTGTCACATCCCCTGTCACGCACCAGCCTCGGGGAAGAGAGAACGATACAACGGACTGTTAAAAACTACCCTGAGAGCAATGGGTGGTGGGACTTTAAAACATTGGGATGCACATCTAGCAAAGGCTACCTGGCTAGTTAACCCCAGGGGATCTACCAATGGGGCTGGCCCTGCCCAATCAAAACTTCCCCGTACCGTAGAAGGGGATAAAGTCCCCGTGGTGCACATGAGGAATATGCCTGGGAAGACAGTCTGGGTCAGTCCCGCCTCAGGCAAAGGCAAACCCATCCGTGGGATTGCTGCCTTTGTCTCAACGCACCCGTTTTGCCTTTTTCTTCCCATTCTTCCCGTACTGGGAAGGCCCGAGCGAGCGGCACCTGGTTCTTTGTTGCCGTCTGAGGCCAAACCACGGCACGTGTGAAAAACGCTGCTCACACGGACGTACGGCAACAACTGAACACCCTCCAGCAAATACTCAGACACGCACTCTCAGAATCAACCCAACGCAACGCTACGCTGACACACAGACACCCAAAAACTCAGCCTCGGTGCCAGACGAGCGCAAGCGGGCTGCCGGGCGATCCGAGTCGAGCACAGACTCCGAGACAGGCAAAGACAAGTGCGCAGCCGGATGCCCGCTCCCACGCTACCCAAGGCACCCGCTCGCAATCCGACACGGTTGAGCTCTGACACGGTCAGAGTCCCACACCGTCCAACACAGGCACACGCACAAACGTTCACACTCCACACGGGCACCGCTCATACTCAAGCACGGTCCAACACATGCACGGTCGGAGTCCAACACTTTCTAGAACACGCACCCGCAGAGCCCTGCTCGGCCGTACACCAAGTCACACCCACACAGCAACAGTCCGACACCACCGCAGCCCAGCTCCGCCACGTGCACGGTCACGCTGCACAACCTGCACCCTCAGACTCCGACAGCGTCCCAGTCAAATGCAGACTCCGCCACCCTCCAGCACAGGCAACGGGAGGCTCACGCTCCAGAACGCGCACCCTCCGACTCCGGCAGCGTCCAACTCACGCGCACACAAAGTCACGCTCCAGAACGCGCACCCTCCGACTCCGGCAGCGTCCAACTCGCGCGCACACAAAGTCACGCTCCAGAACGCGCACCCTCCGACTCCGGCAGCGTCCAACTCACGCGCACACAAAGCCACGCTCCGGAACGCGCACCCTCCGACTCCGGCAGCGTCCAACCCACGCGCACACAAAGTCACGCTCCAGAACGCGCACCCTCCGACTCCGGCAGCGTCCAACCCACGCGTACACAAAGTCACGCTCCGGAACGCGCACCCTCAAACTCCACCGACGCAGTCGCACTCAGCCACGAGCACGCTAAGACTCCAATGCGGTCCGACTCCAGCACACGCAAAAATCAAGACGAATACACATTTTAGTTCTTCATTACAATCTTGGTAACTTTATTATAGACACGGGAACTAGTCCTGCTTTCACCCAAACCTTACGAAAGTTACTGTTCGCCAACTTCACTGTCGGGAAATGCAGACCTTCAATCCTGATGGCTGATTTCGTGACTCCAGAGACGCGTTCCAAAGTCCGTCAGTGGCCGACTCCTACCTGCGACTTCCCCCGTGCCTGTTGCCGATGCCGCTGTCGTCCTGGGAGCTTGATAGAGAATTCCACGTATTGCAAACATTTCATTCCGTGCCTTCGTATCCTTCCATTGTACGCGTATTTCTCCCCTTCCCTTCCAAGGGTGTAGCTTTTTCCCCTGAACTCTAAAATCTCTCTCTCTGCCCCCTCCCTGAAGATACAGGGTCAGAGAAAGCTTCTCTCACGCACTTGGCTAACCGGCCCTGCGCAAACCACAACGCTGCTCCGTTAAGGTGTCCTTTACCCACCCGATTTAGCTCTTGCACCCGTACGCGGGATTTCAGCGCGGGCGTAGCGGCTCCCCTCCTTTACGGCTTAGGGTGCCATTTCCCTCGTAATACACCCTGAAGAGACTTCGTTCCCCCTCTTGGCTCGTTCCAATCAACGTTCAGGTTCAACAGCAACTGACTCCTCGTGGCAGTCTCTGCTTCTGGAATTGCCTTTGCCTGGGTTTAAAACCAACGCCTGAGCACAGCCCAATCTACCAGATGACTAAATAGCTTCCGAACCCCCGGCTTTCCCGGAACCTGTCCGCAGCTGCGTTTACCTCCACCTTGCCCAGACTCCCTCCTACACCATGACGGAACTGACTTGATGGTTTACAACAATTACTACACGTACTGTACACTCCAAAGGAGAGCTGCTCGTGACGCAGCAACTACTTCTACCTTTTCTTTCTGCCCTGCTACCAGCTGTGTTTCCACATCAACACTGAAAGTATCCGCTACTGAAAGGATCCCCAAAGCCATAGACACCACGCTGGAGAGGCTGGCGCTCAGCTCTCCTGCCTCCAGAGCCAGCAAGGTGCTGCAGAATCTCCTCTTCCAGGTCTGGCACGTGCGAAGAGTGGGCTGGAGAGGGGCTGTTCCGCGCCCTGGGGGGGAAGGGGGGACAGTCCCCACCCCAGTGCCACGCAGAGCCAGCACACAACAAAAACCCAACAAAAAACTGTATGTGCAACTGTGCAAATGGGTGGTTCCTGTGAGGTGGATGATGGTGTTTGTGCTTTCCAGGATTTTCCTCTGGCTTCTCTCTGCCTTCCAGGGACGGAGGCTCATCGCTGGCACTCCTAAGGTACAACCCCACCTGAACCCGCCGACGGTCACTGATTTGAAATGCCCTCGCAATCCCCACCTCGCGCAAAGAGCAAATTCATTCACCTTTGGCCAGCCGCAAAATTCAGCGCTGGAAGTCGAACACGGTTTTCTTAATTACTCCGGCCTGATTGCTATGAGTATCATGAATGGCTCAACCCACCTGTACATTAAATCTGTTTAATGGTAATATCCTGCCACTTTCTGCCGGTAGCCATTTCTGTCATGCCCTTTTATTTGGTTCCTACGTATGAAAATGCCACATTGCTGAGCAGCATCAGGTGGGGTTCAGGGACTGTAGCTGCAAATGCCGTATTTTGACACTTCGTGGTACCTAACCTGGGTAGCACAGCAGCCTAAGGCCACTGCTTTTGTTGGCCTGCGGACCACTGGCAGACACGGCGTGTTAGTCCATTCTGGTGACTGCTGTTCTGTTGGGTTCTCGGGTTGTCCATCCTACTATCACGGGAAAAGTGTCAAACCAGTAGGAGCTGGGCCAGCACCACGCTTGCCTGCAGGCAACTTCTTGGATTTAAGTATTTCTCCCTCGGAAACGGAATTGGGGTGTGGTGCGTTTCGCCAGGTTGTTGGAACGGGTGCGGAGGAGGCCCCGGAGATGATCCGAGGGCTGGAGCCCCTCTGCTGTGAGGACAGGCTGAGAGAGCTGGGGGGGTTCAGCCTGGAGAAGAGAAGGCTCCGGGGAGACCTCGGAGCCCCTTCCAGTCCCTAAAGGGGCTCCAGGAAAGCTGTGGAGGGACTCTGGATCGGGGAGGGGAGCCATGGGACAAGGGGGAAGGGTTTTAAGCTGAAAAAGGGGAGATTTTGGTTAGATATTAGAAGTAGTTCATGGCTGGGAGGGCGGTGAGCCCCTGGCCCAGGTTGCCCAGAGAAGCTGTGGCTGCCCCATCCCTGGAGGGGTTCAAGGCCAGGTTGGACGGGGCTTGGAGCAACCTGGGCTGGTGGGAGGTGTCCCTGCCCAGGGCAGGGGGTGGCACTGGGTGGTCTTCAAGGTCCCTTCCAACCCAAACCATTCTGTGATTCTACGATACAGCTCCTGGCACATCCTGGGGACCAGCACAGCCGGGCTGTACCAGAAGACGACTGCTACCGCCATGCCCCACAGGCCAACAGGGCCTCCCAGAAGTGCCATGCTGGAAGACAACAGCTCCTGGCACGCTGAGGACTGTGGCCCGTAGAGTTGCACCCTGCTGGGTGCCATCCTCTCCCAGAGGCCACCACAGAGACGGAGCACAGCCCGGCCACGCTGGCCCGGGGCTCCTCATACCACACAGCATCCCCCGGGGAGCAGGTTGAGGTCCCACAGAGGGGTCCAGGCTGCAATGGAGGCCTCGGGAGGGCTCCCGAGTGGACTAGAGTGATGCTAAGACAGCCACAGGGCAAATGGAGGAGTCCTGCGGTGGGACTGTGCTCGAGAGGCCTCTGCTGGCCCCAGGTCAAGGGAGGGTTCCTGAGGCTCAGAGGGAAGGTGCCAGGGGGCTAAAGAGGGGTGCTGCAGGGACCAGGGGGTAAACTGAGGCCTCGAGAGAAGATCAAAAGGCACACTGGGGTGCTGAGAGGTTCTGTGGGGGCTACTGGGTCAGGCTGAGGCAAGCCCAGGACCACAGAGGGGTTCAGAGGGGACTAGTGGGTGGGTATGAGGAGGGGTCTAGCTTGAGGGGACTGCAAGGGAAAATGACCAAGACTTTAGGGGCTCCGATGACAAAAAGACAGCCACCCCCCCATCTCGAATTTCCAAGGCAACTCGTCCTTATCCACCTCTTTCCCGTCCTGCCCCTAGTTCTGCCCATGTGCCCTCCAGGAGGCTGCCCAGATGCCCACACCCAGCCAGCTCGGGCAGACCAAAGCTCCGAAGGTGCCTGAGCGTGGTCACACTGGCCAGTGGCTCCATGGCACCTCTTGGGCTTTCAGAGAATCACCGAATCACGGAATCACGGAATCTTCAGAGTTGGAAGGGACCTCTAGAGATCATCTAGTCCAACTCCCCTGCTAAAGCAGGATGGCCCAGAGCACATCCCTCAGGACTGCATCCAGGCGGGTCTTGAAAATCTCCAGAGAAGGGGACTCCACACCCTCCCTGGGCAGCCTGTTCCAGGGCTCTGTCACCCTCACCATCAAGAAGTTTTTCCGCGTGTTTGAACGGAACTTCCTATGTTCTAACTTGTGCCCGTTGCCCCTCGTCCTGTCACTGGGAACCATTGAAAAGAGCCTGGCTCCATCCTCCTCCAACCCACCCTTTAGATACTTGTCAACATTAATCAGGTCCCCCCTCAGCCTTCTCTTCTCCAGGCTAAAGAGTCCCAGCTCTCTCAGCCTTTCCTCATAAGGGAGATGCTCCAATCCCATAATCATCTTAGTTGCCCTTCGCTGGACTCGCTCCAGCAGTTCCCTGTCCCTCTTGAACTGGGGAGCCCAGAACTGGACACAGTATTCCAGTTGTGGCCTCACCAGTGCAGAGCAGAGGGGGAGAATGACCTCCCTCGACCTACTGGCCACACTCTTCCCTATGCAGCCCAGGATCCCATTGGCCTTCTTGGCAACAAGGGCACACTGCTGGCTCATGGATAATTTGCTGTCTACTAGGACCCCCAGGTCCTTCTCCTCAGAGCTGCTTCCCAGCAGGTCCCCCCCTAACCTATACTGGTGCCTGACATTCTTCCTCCCCAGGGCTGCTCCAGGGTTCCTTGGGCTCCCTGGGGGTTCCTTGGACTGCCTGCATGCAACGGACACACTGAGGCAAGAGAAACGTGACTACTTCCCCCTCTGCTCCTCTCAGGGGAGACCCAGCCTGCAGTGCCGGGTCCAGCTCTGGAGTCCTCAGCACAAGAAGGACGTGGAGCTGTTGGAGAGGGTCCAGAGGAAGCCATGAAGATGATCCGAGGGCTGGAGCCCCTCTGCTGTGAGGACAGGCTGAGAGAGCTGGGGGGGTTCAGCCTGGAGAAGAAAAGGCTCCGGGGAGACCTCAGAGCCCCTTCCAGTGCCTAAAGGGGCTCCGGGAGAGGTGGGGAGGGACTCTGGAGCAGGGAGGGGAGCCATGGGACGAGGGGGAAGGGGTTTAAGCTGAAATAGGGGAGATTTAGGGGAGATATTAGAAGAAATTCTTCACTCTGAGGGTGGTGAGACACCGGAACAGAGAAGCTGTGGCTGCCCCATCCCTGGAGGGGTTGAAGGCCAGGTTGGACGGGGCTTGGAGCAACCTGGGCTGGTGGGAGGTGTCCCTGCCCAGGGCAGGGGGGTGGCACTGGGTGATCTTTAAGGTCCCTCCCAACTCGAACCGTTCTGTGATTCTGTGAGGACGGGGCTCCCCAGGAGCACAGCTCTCCACCTCAGCCCCTTGAGGCGTGCAGGGTCCGGCCGCTGCAGGTGGGTGAGTGAGGGGCCCTGTTGGTCTGGGCAGGGCTGGGGCCAGCCAGCGCACCCTGCTCGACGCCAGCGTCACGTTTTCCCGGCACGCCGGCAGCAGGGCTCCCATGGGTGGTGGGCATGAAGCTGCCCGAAGGCTGGGGCTGCTCAGGGCTGGGAGCTGGCCCCAGCACAGCCTCTCCCAAGGAGGGAGAGAGCAGAGGGGACGCAGCTCCTACGCCGGAGCACAGACAGCAAGGGACAGCTGGGCGGGCAGGAGGGTGGCTGTCAGGATGGGGCCAGGATCTTCTCAGTGGTGCCCGGGGACAGGACAAGGAGTAACGGGCACAAACTTGACCATGGAAAGTTCCACCTAAACACGAGGAGGAACTTCTTTACCCTGAGGGTGGCAGAGCACCGGCACAGGCTGCCCAGAGAAGTGGTGGAGTCTCCGTCTCCGGAGACACCCCAAACCCGCCTGGACGCGTTCCTGTGCCAGCTGCTCTGGGTGACCCTGCTCTGGCAGGGGGGTCGGACTGGATCATCTCCAGAGGTCCCTTCCAACCCTACGATTCTCTGGGATCCAGCTGCACTCAGACTCCTCTCTGAGAAGGAGTTTAGAAAAAAAGGGGGCCCTTTCTGAACCTCCCAGGGTCTCCCTGACAGCTCTGCCTGACCCTGTCCTCTGTGCAGTCAATAACCAAGGGTGCCTTGCCATCAAATCCTGTTAAAACGCTCGTTGCATTTACTAGCAGACTTTGTCAAATCCCTCTTTATTATCAGTAAATGTGTCAGTGCTTCTCTCTACGAGTGAAGTGCGTCACCTGCGACACTTTCCCACCCTCATCCCTTTGTCCCCTTCCTGTGGGCCCGGCCACATCGCGTGCCGCCGGCTGCTCCGCACGCAGCGCATTCTCTGCCCTTGGGTCTCTCCAGGGCTCCGCGGGGCAGCACGGGAGTCCTCCCTTGGCTCTGGGAGTTCAGGGCAGGCTCCTGGGGGTGAAAGGGACAGCAGGAACCAATGCCACAACTCTTTGTCTTCCTTGCAGATCGCCAAAGCCATAGACACCACGCTGGAGACGCTGGCGCTCAGCTCTCCCGCCTCCAGAGTCAGCAAGGTGCTGCAGAATCTCCTCTTCCAGGTCTGGCACGTGCGAAGAGTGGGCTGGAGAGGGGCTGTTCCGCGCCCTGGGGGGGAAGGGGGGACAGTGACAGTCCCCACCCCAGTGCCACGCAGAGCCAGCACACCGCAGGGAGGGTGCCCACCTGCCGCGGGTGACCAGGGGCTGCCCACCGGGCTCTGCCAGAGCACAGTGGCCGCAGAGGGTGGCGTCTGCCTTCCTGCCTGGCCACAAGGAAGGCTCTGCGGAGGCACCGGGACAGGCTGGATGGATGGGCCAACGGTGTGAGGTTCAACAAGGCCGAGCGCTGGGGTCACAACAGCGCCGTGAACGCTACGGGCTGGGGGGCGGAAAGTGGCTGGAGAGCTGCCTGGTGACAAAGCTGCTCAACATGAGCCAGCAGTGTGCCCATGTGGCCAAGAAGGCGAACGGCATCCTGGCCCGTATCAGCGATGGTGTGGCCAGCAGGGCTGGGGCAGTGATGGTCCCCCTGTGCTGGGCACTGGGGAGGCCCCACCTCGAGGGCTGTGTCCAGTTCTGGGCCCCTCACCCCAAAAAAAGACATGGAGGGGCTGGAGCAAGTCCAGAGAAGGGCGAGGGAGCTGGTGAGGGGTCTGGAGCCGGAGTCTGGTGAGGAGCGGCTGAGGGAGCTGGGGGTGTTCAGGCTTTGCTTGAGATCAGAGGAAGCCGTAATGGCCTGGAAAAGGTTGAGCTCCAGGTGGAAGAAGACGAGGCCGTGTTGAAGGCCGGTCTGCAGCAGATCGCTCACGACGGTGCCCACCAGCACCTTCTCCGGGCTGGTGCCGGGGCCTTGTTCCTCCCCGGGGGCAGGACTTGGCCCTTGTTGACCTTCAGGAGGTTCCTGCTGGCCCCTTGCTCCAGCCCACCCAGCTCCCCAGGCCCCAGCACACCCACCGGGGTGCAACCCACCCCCACCCCCCACTTTGGTGGGTGCCAGCGCGTCCCGCTGGGTCGGGCGCCGAGGGGGTCGCTCCCCCAGCCGCAGGGGGGAAGGATGAACCACAGCACCAGCAGGTAGAAAAATATGTTTATTCTTGTGACACGTCAGACGGGGAGGAGTCCAGGGCGGGTCCCGGCCCCGCGCCCCCCGGGGAACGCTTTCTCTTCTGGGCCCAGCGCTGCCACCGCTTGCAGGGCTGGCTGAAGCAGGGGAGGCGGCAGCAGCGCTTCCACCAGCCCTTCAGGCAGCCCCACAGCCGGGCACAGGCCCGCCGCAGGCACCGTCCTGCCGGGCACAGCCCCGGGGACGCCTGGCCGCGCTCCCTCTCCCTGCCTTCGGAGCGCTGGAGTGGGTTTTCCTTCCAGGCCTCGAAACTCTGCCCCTCTGGGAGGCTGCTGGGAGGCAGCTGCGTGTCGTGGGGCTCCTCTTCGCCGTCCCTCCCGTCCACAGGGACCCACTCGTCCTCAGTCCCTTCCAGCAGTTCCCGTGGGGTGCCCTGGGGGCCAGGCAGGGTCCGGGGGTACAGGGTTCCATCACTTCCCACACGGTACATGGTGTGGAGGGAGGGAATGGAGCCCCGTGGGAGCATTAGGTTGGTCTTTGACGCCTCCAGCTTCACCCTGCAGAGGAGGAGAGAAGGGGACCCGCGGGCAGCACCCCCTCCTGGGCCGGCGGGCAGGGCTGCCCAGCGCAGGCAGGGCACGGGGTGAGGGTCTGGGGCAGGGTCTGGGGGTCTCCCCAACACTCACTGCTCCTCCGGTGTCAGCCTGGGCTCTGCTCCTTCATCTGCTGGCGGAGAAACTGCGGAGGGAGGAGACGGAGTGAGCGGCCGGCAGCCCCCGGCACAGCCCCGGCTCAGGGCTGCCATGGGGTGGCGGCCGTTTGCCCGGCGCTCGGTGCCGGGGCCACTCACCGATCTGCTCCTTCAGCCGGGTTCTCGACGCCTTCTTCTCTTTCTTACTCTTCTTCCACCACTTCTGCAGGACCCAAAGCAGCTTGGTGAGACGGGAGCAGCTCCCGGCCCCACACCGCAGCCCCCAACGCCATCCCACGCCACCACGCGCCGCAGGGCAGTGCGGCGCGGTGCAGCAGTCACCTACCCGTAGGCGCTTGGTCTGCAGCAGACAACCGAACACGCCCAGCGCCATCAGAAGCAGCAGGAGTGGGGCAGGGTGAGCCACGTGGGAGACACTGGACTGACCCATGGCACCGGCTCCGGTGCGGCCGCCGCGCTCCGAGTCACCAGCACAGATGCCCAGGGTCCTCCTGGGTACCCAGTGACGGGAACGCCAAGACTGCTGGGGTGGCAGAGGCCGAGGCTGCAGTCTGCCCACACGACGCCAGACTGCAGTGCCCTGCGCCTGCTGCCTGCTCCTGCGGTGCCCGCACCCCCTTTTATAGGAGGGCAGGGAGGCACGCCCCCCTTGGTGACATCACGGGCCATCAGAGGCCCCCTTTGTGACATCACGGGCCATCAGAGACCCCCCTTTGTGACATCACAGGGCAGTCAGAGACCCCCCTTGGTGACATCACAGGGCAGGGTAACCTGATGGGCCGGGGCAACAGGCGCCGGGCTGGGGCAACTGATGCCGGGCTGGGGGCTTTTTCTCCCTCCTGGCATCCTGCCGGTGGAGACAAGGCCCCTTCTTCTGATTTGGTGGGAAAGTCACGGCAGATCGGGGAGGAGGAGTGTAAATACGCTCAAGTGACTTGCAGCTGGGGTGCTGGAAAACACACAGAGCACACCCATTGCTGCTCAGTCTCGTGTGCTTGCAAGGAGAACGTCCGCCCTTGGATAACGTAAGGCTGCGGTGCACTCAGGGACACCTCATCCAGCCGCTTGAGAATCCTGCCCTGTTGTGGAAGACGATCCAAGCGCAGGGGGAAAACGAGGCCTGCTGGAAGCCTTCAACGACCGGCAAGAACAGGGAGTCCAGGCGCTCTCGCTCTCTCTCGCTCACAAGGACTTTCTCGCTCACAAGGACTCTCTCGCTCCGTGGTGCCTGCGGCCCCTGCTTGCGTGCCTCTGCCCGGCTGCTGCTTTGGAGCTTCCCTGACCCACGAGGCGTCAAGATTCAATTCCTTCTATGCCTTTCACCCATGGTTTTGTGCTCGGTGCTGCCTGCATCGGCTCACACATTCGGCGCAGTCGGCAGCACCAGCCACACCCACGCTGTGGCTGATAAAGTTGGCAACTAGGGAGGCCACTACAGTAACTCCCTTTACTTTGAGATGGTCCAGTACTGAGCGCTGGAGTCCCGGTGGCCACTTTCCTGGCTAAATCGGCTCCACCGGAGGCATGGCCCAAAATAGACGACAGGGCGGCGCTTACCCCCCTAAGCACGAGCAGTGCCGTGAGCTGCAAGATCCCGTAGCGCGGTTGGTGGCACGTGTTGATTGTCCTGGGTGCCCGGCCCTGCCTGGACCACCGTAACAGGCAGCGCAGCCTGCGCTCCCTGGCCAAGCTGGAGAACGGGACCACCCTGTCAGGGAGCAGCTCCTCTTCCCGCGGCTCCTGCTCCTCCTTCCCAGAGCCCTGGTCCAGCGCGGCATGCGGCGCTCGCCTGCTCGGGACCCCCCTCCATGGTGCCAAGGCAGCCAGGGGGGCTAGTGCGGGAGCCGGACCTCGGCCCGGACACGCCACGGAAGCTGCCTCCAGAGATGGAAGAGCAGGTTCAGTGTGCCCCGGATCCATTCAGCTGCCCCCGGACACAGCCATGGAGCAGCGCTGCCAGAAGTTCACCTGCGCTCTCGAGGCGTCTGGTCCCTGCACCCCCAGGACTCCCGACCTCCCCTGGATAAATCATTCGCAGGGAGGGCAGGGAGCCCAGCAAGGCCTGCGGGGACAGGCGCTCCCCCTTCCATGGTTCCAGGCGCTGCCTCTTCGGTGCTTCCAGGCGCTGCCCCCTTCCGTGGTTCCTGGTGCTTCCCCTTCGGTGGCTCCAGGCGCTCCCCCTTCCATGGTTCCTGGTGCTTCCCCTTCAGTGCTTCCAGGCGCTCCCCCTTCCATGGTTCCAGGCGCTCCCCCCTCGATGGCTCCACACTTGCCCTGTAGAGAAAAGAGAAGAGACCCCGCTGCACCCCGGTGGGATCCACGGGCAGCAGCCCCTCCTCGTCCGGCAGGCAGGGCCACCCTGCACAGTCCTACCGTGTCCGCCCATCCCCATCTTGTCCCCCCCCCGCCTCCGCATCCCTCTCCCCTCTCCCATGTTCCCGCAGCTACCATCCTGTCCTCATTCCCGTCCCCTCCCACACATCCCCGTATTTGTCCCCCTGGTTCCCCATCCATGTTCCTCCCCCCTGTCCACCCCCCGCAATGTGCCCCCCCTCCCGGTGTCCCACCTCATTCTCCTGGGGGTCCTGGCCTCCCCCTACCCCCCACCTGAAGAACCTGCCAAAACCACGGGAAAAATCTTTTGGAATGGGCAGCGATTCAGGGAGTAAGAGCTGCCCCACACCAGCCCCTACCGCGGACCACCACGTTCCCAGCATCCCAACACCGTGGGGACGACGAGGGAAATCAAGGAGGGGACACACCACCACCACCCCCCCCAATTTCAGGGCGTGCTCCCCCTACATCAACTTCAGCCCCCCCCAGATCACCTTCTCGCCCTCCACCACATCGGACCCCAGCATCTCGCCACCCCCCCAGAGCTGCACAGGAACTTGGGGGGCTTGCTTTTCCTCCGTGCCTTTCTAAATCTGCGGGGGTGGGACACAAAGGGGTTGTCGGGAGGGGGGGTGTGTCACGGTCAGAAGGGGGTACAGCCTCCCACGCCCCATTTTGCCACACCTGGGGGGAGGTTGTGGCGCCGGGCGCTACGTGCTGAACCAAGACAGCCTCCTCCGTGGCATTCTTGGGGGGACCCCGTTGTTATAGATTGTGGCCCAAAAATTGACAGGAACCAGTCCAATTAATCAAATTAGTTTATTAAGCAAGCGGCAGCAAGCAAAACAGCGCTGGGCGGCCGGGGAGTCTTTGCTCCGCCAACGGCACACACCCACTTCCCGAAAGTAGCTGGTTATATACTCTTCTGGTTCCCGTGTATGTGTCAGTCCTGATTGATTCTGTGTCTGAGCGACGTGTTGCTCGGGGGTCGGTCTTGTCTCACCTCCTGGTGGTCGTGAGACTGGTGGCTCCTCATCTTTATCGGTGTCCTTTGGGTGATTCTTTTCAGCTTATCTTCTCTTTGAAGTGTTAAAGCCCACCAGATGCCTGTGATTTAGGTCAGATAGCACCCCGGACGCCTGTGATTTAGGTATGTGAAGGGTCCAAACATTGAAATTTTTCACCAGCCTTTAAGAAAGCCTGATTTGATTAACAAACATGATTTTATTTATTACAATCCCCCCTTTTTTTTTCTTTTACCATTTTGTTCATCAAATCTTTGGAGTTCAGTGTGACTTAAAGCTAATGTTTCTTCTATTGCTGATTCCTTATCTAATGGCTCGTATTTAGCCCTGATAAGCATTAAATGGGCAGCTTCCAGTCTGCCCTTTACAATTTCAATTACTTTATTCAATATACAAGGGCCAAATGTTAATCCCAAAATTAATAGTATCATAGGTCCCGCGATGGTAGACAATAGTGTAGTCATCCATGGGGAATAATTGAACCAAGATTCATACCAACTTTGCTGTGCTTCCCTTTCTTTCTTTCTTTTTTCTAATCCTTCTCGTAGTTTTGTCATGGTGTCTCTGACTAGTCCAGTGTGATCTGCATATACGCAGCATTCCTCATCTAGAGCAACACACAACCCCCCTTGCTGTGCAAACAATAAATCCAATCCTCGACGGTTTTGTAATGCTACTTCTGATAAGGATCTCAGGGAGGCTTCTAAAGCACTAATAGATTTCTCTACTTTTTCTAGGTCTTCATCTACAGCTGCTCTAAGGGAATTGAATTGTTGATTTTGTTGAATTAAGGAGGTTGTCCCTGTACCGACTCCAGCTACACCTAAAGCTACCAGCGTGGCTACTGTTAGGGCTGTAAAGGGTGCTCGTTTATTCAAATGATGTTTTGGGACTGTTTGATATTCATAAGCAAATTCCTCTGGGTGATATATAATTTTAGGAACTATTAACACTTGGATACAATAATCCTGGTTTTCATTGAATAATTTCAGTGATAAGCAAGGAGTTACTCCAATGGAGGAGCAGACCCATTTGGTATTCTTTGCTGGTAATAACCAGTCAGCTGGTGGTTTCCTATTTGAGGGGATCATGGCTTTACACAAGTGCTTCTTATTGTGGGGCACATTCCCAATGCACCTCCCCTGCCCGGTTACTTGAGCCAATGTAATTCCCTGGCTCTGACTGATTTCCTTTTTCCACAGACATTGTGAGGGGTTTGACCCATTGATTCGTTTAGGGTTAGCAGTTACCCCAATTGCCTCATAAAAAGGTGGTCGAATGTTATAGCACAGCCAGCAGTGCTCTGTCAAGTTTGGATAGGTAGCATTCAATACTTGATAACTGGCTTGCACCAATTTCCAAAGAGAATTGCCCCTAGGTTCCTGGGTGTTAATATGTGTTGCTGTTGTTGTAGTAGTCCCAGTATCTGTTCCATTAGGTATCCCCTTATCTGACGAGAGGGATATTTCTCCCGCTAGTACTTCATTCGGTCCTACCAGATCAGAGTAATTAGGGACTATTTCTTTCTTTATGTATATGAGTCCCCCTCTATCAGTTCCAGTTTCCCAGTACCGTATTCCCCAAGTTTTTCCCAGAAGCCACCCCTCATCATGAGGTTGTTGTATAGTTAATTCTAAATGGGTGCAATTTCCGAGATCGATAATTCCCCCAGATCGATCACGCTGTGGTGGCCTGCATCCCTGAGGGCCCCATTTAACTGTCAAGTATCTATCTGGCCCTGCTACTGGGTTCCAATTTGAGGCGATCGTTTCACATCCCCAATAAGCACAATAATACTGGTTGGGAGCATTGCAATATGTTCTCCCGGAATTGGAGCTTGGACACAGATAATACCCCATAAGATTTAAACAGGGTTTTATGGGAGCTAACTCACATAATTGTGTTTTAAATGTCGGTGCCCCAGGACTCGTGACAGTTTGAATCACGTGATGATCCTCCCACCTACTTAATGTCCATTTAAATGGTTGGTGAGAGTATCCGTGTACACCTACAAGATTTAGTACAAGATTTAGTAGAGTTAGAATTAGAGTGTGGCGAGAAGGGTGGAAACCCGGCCGGTTGATAAGTTTAGTTTGAACACTCACTCCAGTTACCCAGTCCTTTTCAGTGCTATCACTCCTCCCGGGGCATTTTGTGCGATTCCCTTGGTTAACACTGAGGCAGTCCTCCCAGTGTCTTGGTACAGTCCCACTCTTTGGGTTCTGTTCTCCACAGCTTTTTACTCCTCTGCCTCGCTCGTCGACTCGGTTGTTTCGAGCCACGAGGGGTATCATCTTCTCGGCAGCAGGGGTAGTCTTCAGGAGAATAAATGCAATTTTTAGTCGCTTGCTTCTGTGCATTTCAGGTGAATCGCACTGAACCCCTTTAAGTGTCTTGTGACAACACACTTTAATAATGTCAATTACAAATGGAGCAGGTTCGCTAGGGTGATAGCAATAGTACTCGGGTTTAATACCCTGTGCAAAATATCTCCCGCCATTCACTAGATTGCTCCTGGATTTCACCATTAAATATTTTTATGTCTAGAGCCAATTTGGTGAGCTCACGCTCTTTGTCCCCAGAAGGTTGGCAGACCCCTCGAGGGGGTATCCCGTATCGGCAATGGGTCCCCCACCGTTCTCGACACCCTTTACAAACAAAACAAATAAAAAGGATAACAGTTACAGCTCAGAGTGTCTCACTTGATTCTTATGTCCCCTGTATCACCGTAACCGTACCCCACCGATATGCTGTAGTCGCTCACTTGTACCACAGTTATATGTGTGTCCATTTACAACCTCCTGAAGGCAATCTTCAGATCTCCAGGCGGGCTTGTCACTTCCCAAGAATAGTCTTTTAATGGTCCTTTTACGCGGCTCGCATGGGTCCAGCCTCTCTCTGCTGTCCGGATGGCTGTTTCTGTGGTGAGTAAAACGAGATAGGGCCCTTCCCAACGAGGGGTTAATGAGGACTCTTTCCATGATTTGATTAGCACTTTGTCTCCTGGCTTGATGTTATGCATGGCTACATCCAAGGGGGGTCTTTGTACTACTAAGCCCTTGTTCCTGCAGCTTCACTCTCCTAGCCATGAGTTGAATTATATAAGGTCTAATTTGTGAACTTTCAAGTTGGGGGTGGTCCTGCGGAATTTCTAAATCGTATGGCATCCCATATAACATTTCAAAGGGGGAAATTCCGACATCAGTTCGGGGCTGTGTTCTTATGTTCAATAGTGCTAAGGGGAGGCACTTTACCCATGACATCTTAGTTTCTAACATCAATTTCGTGAGCTGTTTCTTTATTTCCCCATTTACTCTTTCTACCTTTCCCGAGCTCTGTGGATGCCAGGGAGTATGATATTCCCGTTTTGTCCCCAAAGAGGAGAGAGCTTCCCTTGCTATTTTTGAAACAAAATGGGAGCCCCTATCAGAATCTATTACCTCAATGGATCCATACCTAGGGATTATATTTTCCAGCAAAGTCTTCACTACGGTTTGAGCGGTGGCTCTAGCTGTCGGGAATGCTTCCACAAAATGGGTTAGGTGGTCTATGATTACTAATAAGTATTTATATCGTCCCACCTTTGGAAGTTCAGTGAAGTCTAGCTGGATTTTAGCAAATGGTCTGTGAGCCAGTTCTCTCCCCCCCCAGGACTTTTTCCCGTAACTGATGTTTATTGACCCTTTTGCATGTCATACAATCGCTAACTATTCTCTTTGCTATATTGTATACACCAATGCACATATACTTTGTGGCAAACTGATCCACTAACGCCTGAGTTCCCCAATGGGTGTTCTCATGGAATTTTTGCATGATTTTCAAAGCCAGAGGTTTTGGGAGAACTTCCCGGCCATCCGGGAGTTTCCACTTTCCTTCTTCTGTCTCCCTGATTCCCATCTGAGTCAGCTTATCTTTTTCCTGCACTGTAAAACTCAGGATTGAGTAAATTTTTCCATGTAGATGGCAATGGCTATACTTGGGGTTGTCACATTCATCATAAATTAGACATCTGCAAGGGACTGCATCAATTCCAAAATCCTTCCAACACTCATAACATGGGAATTCATCTGATTCCTTTCCACAAGTTATACAGTCTTCCCGAGTTCTTTTAGTCTGGATCACCATTAATGCCGCTCTTTTTGCTTCTCGATCAGCAAGATTGTTTCCTCTGATTAATGGGCTTAATCCTTTTTGGTGTCCTTTTAAGTGTACTATGGCTATCCCTGCTGGTCCTCGTAATGCTTGTAAAACCTGGATTATTAATTCCTGGTGTATTAATCCTTTTCCTTGAGAATTTATTAAACCCCTTTCTTCCCAAATTTTTCCAAAAGTATGCACTACGCCAAAGGCATATTTTGAATCCGTATATATGGTTCCAATTTTACCTTTTAAAAGTTGCAAGGCTCTTAATACAGCATATAGTTCACAAGCCTGTGCAGACCAACTAGGACTCAGAAGTCCTGATTCTATTACACTAAATGTCTTTCCATCAATGATTGCAAATCCTGATTTTCTCTTTCCTTCAACTACCTGGGATGATCCATCTACAAATAGCTTTTCTCCTTCTCCAAGTTCTTCCTCATCTAAATCTGGTCTGATTTTCGTTTGCTCCTCAATGTTGTAAAGACAATCATGATTTATTTTGTCGCTCGGCTCCCCATACAAAAACTGTGCTGGATTCTGCACGCTTGTTACCTCGAGTTCCAGTTTGGGAGAGGAGATTAGGATGCCTTCATATTTTAGGAGCCGGGCGTCTGTTATCCATTTGTCAGCTTTTTGTTGCAAAATTCCCCTGATGTTGTGAGGTGATAATACCCTCAATTCTCCTCCAAATGTAATTTTATGGGCTTCCTCTACCAAAAGGGCTGCGGCTACTATCGCTTGAAGGCAGGTAGGCCAGCCCCTACTTACGGGGTCCAGGAATTTAGATAAGTATCCCACAGGTTTCTTTCTTCCTGCCCATTCTTGTGCTAATACCCCAAATGCGGTCCCTTCATCAACATTGATAAAGAGATAAAATGGTTTCTTTACATCTGGCAGGCTCAAAACTGGGGCATTTACTAAATCAGTTTTTAGTGTTTCTAATTGTTTATCATCATCCTCCGACCATTTCAGTAATCCATCCTTAGGTAATTTGGTATAGAGGAATTTCACCTTTTTGCTATAGTTCTCAATCCATTGCCTGCAATAGCCAAAGAGACCTAATAATTGCCTAACCTGTCTTTTAGTTCTAGGAGCCGGTAATGACAATATGCCATTCACCCTTTCGGGGTCTAATTTCTTAGTTCCCTTGCTTAATCTGTGTCCCAGATATTTTACTTCTTTCTCAACAAATTGTAGTTTTGATTTTGATACCTTCAATCCTTGTAAACTCAAAAAATTTAGTAACTTAATACTCTCCTGCCTCACTTTTTCTTCGCTATCACCAGCTAGGAGCAAATCATCCACATACTGGACCAGTGTGACTCCTTCACTTAACTCATACCCCTTCAGGATTTGTTCTAAGGCTTGTCCGAACAAGTTCGGAGATTCGGTAAACCCTTGGGGCAATACCGTCCACCGTAATTGTTGTTTCCGATGGTTATCTGGGTCTTCCCATTCAAAAGCAAAGTAATCTCGGCAATCCTCTTTGAGAGGGCATGCCCAGAATGCATCCTTCAGATCTATTACACTATACCATTGATTATCGGGCCCTATTTGACTCAGGAGGGTGTGTGGATTCGCCACCACCGGGAATCTAGCTATTGTTCTCTGGTTAATTTCTCGTAAGTCATGTACTAACCTATATTTTCCATCCGGCTTTTTTACAGGCAGGATGGGAGTATTAAAAGGAGACATACAGGGTTCTAGCAACCCCTTTTCAAGTAATCTTTGGATCTCAGGTTTCAAACCCAGCCTCCCTTCTCTAGGAAGGGGGTATTGTTTTATCCTGACTGGTATTTCTGGGTTTCTTATTGTTACTGAAAAGGGTTCAATATCTAACTTACCTACTGTTTCCGGGGTGTACCAGACTTCAGGATTTATTTTCTCTTCATCTATTACTCGTAAAGGACACAGTTTAATTTTTAGTGTTTCATTTTTTACTTCTAAGCCAATTCCTAATTCAATCATCAAATCTCGGCCCAATAAATTATAGTCTGCTTCAGGCATGAGTAGCAGGGACCCCACCCCTACCTTAGAATGGGTTTCAAAAAACACATCCTTTATTACGGGTACTCCAAAAGGTTCTCCCTTTGCTCCAATAACCTGTATAGTCTCCGAGGATATTTTACATCCTTGGGGCAATTTTTGAACGGTAGATCTTTCTGCTCCCGAGTCCACTAGGAACTCAATTTCTTGTTGCTGGGGACCCACTTTTAGTTTTATCAAGGGCTCTGTTTTTTTTTCGGGTTCCCAGCAAATAGAGCCCCTGACACCCCTAGTCTTCTTTGAACATTTTCTCATCCATCATTCTCTTTCTGCAGTCCTTTTTAACATGCCCTTTTCCTCCACAATAAAAACAAACCGCAGTTCCCCATTCTCTCCCTCTTAAAGGTTTTCGGGTCTCCTGCCTTATCTGACGAGCTTCAAACCCTTTTCCACGGGCTGACGTCCTTTGCCCTTCTCTGACTGCAGCTACCAACATTCTGGCTTGTTTCTTATGTATTTCCTCCTCCCTACGAACATACACTTTCTGGGCTTCCCTTAACAATTCATCCAAACCCCTATCCTGCCAATCCTCCATTTTCTCCAGCTTCTTTCTAATGTCCGTCCACGATTTAGCTACAAATTGGGTTTTTAACAAGGCTTGCCCTACCGGTGTACTAGGGTCCAGCCCTGAATATAATTGGAGGTTCTTTCTCAATCTCTCTAACCATTCTGTGGGGGTTTCATCTTTCTTTTGATGTTCACTAAAGGCTTTGTTTATATTCTGTCCCCTAGGGACAGATTCCCTTATCCCCTGGACAATTATGGTCCTCAGATCTTGCATATGGCCTCTGTCTATTTCGTTTTGGTTATTCCAATTAGGTCTCTGAAGAGGCCATTTAATATCTGCCGCAGGACCCTGCTGATGTTGTGTGTCCCAAATCCTCATCCCAGCTCTCCTGATCATTTCCCTTTCTTCTGCAGTGAACAATATGCCCAATATGGCCTGCAGTTCATCCCAGGTATAAATGTTGGGTCCTAGGAACTGGTCTACCCGTTCTGAAACTCCTAGGGGATCCTCTAACAAGTTTCCCATTTCTTTCTTAAATTCCCTAACGTCCCCGGAGTTCAGAGGGACAGAAACATATCCCACGCCAGGTTGCGCTCCCCCCATAGCAATTTCTCTAAGCGGATATAAGTTACTTTTATCCTCCCCCATCCTAGTTTGACTTCAAGTTACTCGTCTAGTTTCAGAAGAACCAGAGGGAGAATCTGTATTGGAAAAGTCTGGCGCTTTTGGCGGTGGTGAAGGCTGTGGTGATGGTGCTGGTGGTACATAAGGGGGGGGTGAGGTAGGGATTTCATCCTCATCCCGGTGTTTTTTCCTACCCCCCTGTTTCTTCTCTCTCAAGTGATATTGATTTACTCTAGTCTCTGATCTTATCCACAAGTGTGCGTATTCACTCTCCTCCAGGCTAAAGGGTTCCTTAGAATTAACATAAATATGTAAAGCCTGGCATATCCAATCTTCAAAGGACCCAAAAACGGGCCAATACAGGTGGTCACTTCTAATTTGTTTCCCACCCCAAACTACCATGCAATAATGTATCATTTTTGCTTTATCCTTACCCTGCCTAGAAGGGTAATCATCCCAATATTTAATTATTAATCCTAACGGACTGTCTGGCGGTATCTGGGGTAACCTAACCTTAGGCACCGACCCACCCATGGGATCAGAAGGCTTGCTTTTCTTCTGTCCCATCTTCTGGAGTGCCTTCACACACACACACAATCTTTTCCCCCTGTTCGTGGCCCAGTCCCTCGCGGGAGATGGGAACCGCACTACTAAGGGGTCCGCACTTGCTTCGTCCTCAAGTGGACGTCTCACACAGGCACACTCCGGGATACCCAACCCCAACCGAACGGATCGCCGGCCTATACTTACTCACTCCTGAGTCTTCGTTCGGGTCTTCGTGCACAAAGTTTACGGGGTTGCCGGCTTTTATTTGCTTGCTGCCGAATTTCAAGTTCATCGGTAGAGGTTTTGGGTGTAAAAGCCCCCAACAGGGGCCGCTTATTCAGCGGGGCGCCCCCCCACGTGAGGTTTACAGCCAAATTGCCTCTATCCGAGTCACGGCACCAAATTTGTTATAGATTGTGGCCCAAAAATTGACAGGAACCAGTCCAATTAATCAAATTAGTTTATTAAGCAAGCGGCAGCAAGCAAAACAGCGCTGGGCGGCCGGGGAGTCTTTGCTCCGCCAACGGCACACACCCACTTCCCGAAAGTAGCTGATTATATACTCTTCTGGTTCCCGTGTATGTGTCAGTCCTGATTGATTCTGTGTCTGAGCGACGTGTTGCTCAGGGGTTGGTCTTGTCTCACCTCCTGGTGGTCGTGAGACTGGTGGCTCCTCATCTTTATCGGTGTCCTTTGAGTGATTCTTTTCAGCTTATCTTCCCTTTGAAGTGTTAAAGCCCACCAGATGCCTGTGATTTAGGTCAGATAGCACACCGGACGCCTGTGATTTAGGTATGTGAAGGGTCCAAACATTGAAATTTTTCACCAGCCTTTAAGAAAGCCTGATTTGATTAACAAACATGATTTTATTTATTACACTCAGTCCCTTCCAGCAGCTCCCGTGGGGTGCCCTGGGGGCCAGGCAGGGTCCGGGGGTACAGGGTTCCATCACTTCCCACACGGTACATGGTGTGGAGGGAGGGAAAGGAGCCCCGTGGGAGCATTAGGTTGGTCTTTGACGCCTCCGGCTTCACCCTGCAGAGGAGGAGAGAAGGGGATCCGCGGGCAGCACCCCCTCCTGGGCTGGCGGGCAGGGCTGCCCAGCGCAGGCAGGGCACGGGGTGAGGGTCTGGGGCAGGGTCCCAGGGGTGTCCATGCCCCCACCCCACCCCCTTTTTAAGGGTCACAGGGGCGCCCCCCCACCCCATCTTGGGGGTACCTGGGGGGGCTCGGCCACGGGCTGGAGGCTGGCGAAGAGAGCGTGGCCGGGCTGACCCGCCATGGTGGGCTCCCAGCAGAGCCAAGCGCCCGGCCAAGCCGGCCCCAGGCACCCTGCGCTGTGGCCACCTGCGGGGAAGGAGCGCGGGTGTGGGTGGTCAACAGGGAATAGGGGTGCCCTGAATCAGACCTGTTGCCCCCCATGGACCCCCCCACAACCGGCTGTGCCCCCCTCAAACAGGCCCAAAGTCCCCCGAGACCCCCCCAAACAGGTCTTGCCCCCCGCCAGCCTGATCCTGACACCCCAGAAGCCCCCGAACCAGTTTTACCCCCTCACCATCCCGGGCGCCCCTTGCTCCCACCTCACACTGGCACCCACTACCCTCACGCTAACACCCATTTCCCTCGCTCCCCCCTCACGCTGACACCTGGTCCCCTCGCTCCCCCCTCACGCTGACACCTGCTCCCCTCGCTCCCCCCTCACGCTGACACCCGCTCCCCTCGCTCCCCCCTCACGCTGACAACCGTTCCCCTCACACACTCCCTCCCACAGGCCCGCCATTCCCCCTCCCCACACCTCTTCTCTCCCCCTCGCTCCCGGCCCACATGCGGCCCTCGCCCTCTCCCTCCCCTCCACAAAATGGCGCCGCCCCTCCCTTCCCGCCCGCCCCCGTTACCTGATGCCGCGCGCAGCCGCCACCGGGCGCGGCGGGAAGGGCCGGGGAGGCGGCGGCGGCGGCGCTGCGGGGGGAGCCCCCGCTCTTCGCCTCATCTCCTCACGGGCGGCTGGAACCTCCCTCCTCTTCCCCTCCGGGAGTGGCCCCGCGCCTGGGGAGACGCTCTCCTCAGGGAGAGCCCCCGCCACCCCCGGCCCGGCCCTCGGCAGCCTTCCCGCCGCGCCGGCGGCAGCAGCGCTTCCCTCAGGGATGGAGCCCCCGACCTCCCCCAAACCCAGCGCCGGGGTGGCCTCGCAGCCCCCTGCCAGGAGGAGGAGGCAGACCTGCGGTACTGTTCTGGCGCTACTCTCTGCTATTGGCTACCAGACGCCCCGTCCTGCCCGGCAGGGGGGCGGTTTTCCTCACAGGACCCAGCTTCTCCACCCAAAAGCCGCGCGCCGTGTTTACTTCCCTCCCGGCCGCAGTTCCTCCTTCCCCCCGGCTCCTCCGTGAGAAGGGGCCTAAGCCGTTTTAGCAGAAAATAAACCCCCTTGCGTTCTTGCAGCTGGGGTGCTGGAAAACACACAGAGCACACCCATTGCTGCTCAGTCTCGTGTGCTTGCAAGGAGAACGTCCGCCCTTGGATAACGTAAGGCTGCGGTGCACTCAGGGACACCTCATCCAGCCGCTTGAGAATCCTGCCCTGTTGTGGAAGAAGTTCCAAGCGCAGGGGGAAAACGAGGCCTGCTGGAAGCCTTCAACTACCGGCAAGAATCCAACTAGAGCTTCTAAAAGTGAGTTTGTTGTGTGCATTTATTGTATTAGGGAAATAGTGGCTGGTCACCATGTTGCTCGGTTTGTTCTCGTGGCTGGGTTATGTGAATTCCTGTATGGCGTATGTATTCCCTGGGATGCTCTTTATCGTGTCTGGAAGAGGGATGAGGATTATCATCCTGCTGTCCTGTGCGATATCTGTTTATGATACGATAAGATCCCTGTTCAGACAGCTATTGTGGGGTGTTTATGTGGTTCTGCTGTCCTGTCCGGACATTGGGCACCGTCTCTCTGAATTTATTAATAATTACACCCAGTCTGTGGGGGAAACAGGGGGGGACACTTTCCCCGGCTCTTTTGCCTCCCTCTTCTCCTTCAGGCCAGGTATGACAGCTTTTGACAATTTTGAATATCCTTGGGATGCTCAAACCAAGATGTTCCTGGTGTTATGTCTCCTGAGTACGTTCCAGGTCTTGTTTAGGGTTAAGCGACTATTTAAGACTCCCGCCCGGAGATCTGCTCCGAGGCTGGATAGTCAGGGGTGGCATGGCATGTGGGGGAACACGGGCAGGTACCTGGAGAACTTCTCACCTCCAATGGTCTGGGACTTCACCCCTGAACAATTACAGGACCCTGATAAAGTGGTGGAATATTTGAAGGGAAAATGCTGTGGCTGTTGTAGAGAGGCACAACTCACCGCACTGTGCTGGGCCCTGGCCAGTATCTACCAGGCACTGCTCGGTGTTACGCAGCACCCTCAGGGGGAAGAGACGGACGCAGCACCCTCAGGGGGAGGAGATGGAGACCAGACTGACAGCCACCACGGCTACTCCAACCCCCGCGGCAGCCACTGCCGCTGAACCAGGGACCCAACCCGTGCCAGTATCAGTTGCCCCCATACAGAAGAAGCACACGAAGAAATCAGTTCGCTTAGTAAGAGATGATGATGATGAACCAGGACCATCACGAGAGCAGGAGGAAGAGGCAGAGCCCGAGATAATCACTCGATCCCTATCCTTGAGTGAGCTGCGGGATATGCGGAAAGATTTTAGGCGACTTTCAGGCGAGCACATTGTCACCTGGCTGCTCCGGTGCTGGGATAACGGGGCCAGTAGCCTGGAATTAGAGGGTAGGGAGGCCAGGCAGCTGGGATCCCTGTCCAGGGAAGGCGGCATTGACAAGGCAATTGGGAAGAAGACCCAAGCCCTCAGCCTCTGGAAGCGACTCCTGTCAAGCGCGAGGGAGAGGGACCCCTTCAGTGAGGATGTTGTATGTCAACCAAGCAAGTGGACCACCATGGAAAGAGGTACCCAGTACCTGAGAGAATTAGCCATGCGGGAGATGATTTATTATGAACTGGACAATGCACAGTTACCCACAGACCCTGATGAGGTGCAGTGCACAAGGCCCATGTGGCGGAAGTTTGTACGGAGCGCACCATCGTCATATGCCAACTCATTGGCAGTAATGGAATGGAAAGATGAAGAGGGACCAACGGTGGATGAGGTGGCTGGCTGGCTCCGGCCATATGAAGAAAGTCTCTCTTCCCCCCTTGTCTCAGCTGTGGACGCGGAAGGTCCAGCAACTTGAAGAGAATATGTCCTACTCCCCACCTGTACGGGCCGGCATCTCAGCTATTAGAAGCAGGCATTTCCCCACTCGAGAGAGAGTACAGAGGGTCCACACCACGAGGCACCCTGTGGTTCTACCTGCGTGACCATGGGGAGGACATGAGGACGTGGGATGGACAACCTACTTCGATCCTGCGGACATGGGTACAGGAGTTGCAGGGAAGGACAACCACAAAAGGGGATCCCTCCAGGAAAAGTGCCGCCCCAGTTTCCAGTGAGCAGCTCCCCAGGCGGAGCAGAAGGCCTGATCTTGATTCTGATCCTCTTGAAGGAACTTCCAAGTTGTTTCTGCAAGAAGTGAGTAACGGATACTATGAGCAGTATTAGAGGGGCCCTGCCTCCGGCCAGCTGGAGGAAAGGGACAACCGGGTTTATTGGACGGTGTGGATTCGATGGCCTGGCACATCAGACCCACAGGAGTAGAAGGCTCTAGTGGACACGGGTGCACAGTGTACTTTAATACCACCAAGCTCTAGAGGGGCAGAACCCATTTGTATTTCTGGGGTGACAGGGGGATCCCAAGAGTTGACTGTACTGGAGGCGGAAGTGAGCCTAACTGGGAATGAGTGGCAAAAGCATCCCATTGTGACTGGCCCAGAGGCTCCATGCATCCTTGGGATAGATTACCTCAGGAGAGGGTATTTTAAGGACCCAAAAGGGTACTGTTGGGCCTTTGGCATAGCTGCCTTGGAGACGGAGGAAGTTAAACCGTTGTCTACCTTGCCTGGTCTCTCGGAGGACCCTTCTGTTGTGGGGTCGTTGAGGGTCGAAGAACAGCAGGTGCCGATCGCTGCCCCAACGGTGCATCGGCGGCAATATCGCACTAACCGAGACTCTCTGATTCCCATCCATGAGCTGATCTGTCAACTAGAGGTTCCAGGAGTGATCAGCAAGACTCGCTCACCCTTTAACAGTCCCATATGGCCGGTGCGAAAATCTAATGGAGAGTGGAGGCTAACTGTAGACTATCGTGGCCTGAATGAAGTCACGCCACCGCTGAGCGCTGCCGTGCCGGACATGCTAGAACTCCAGTACGAACTGGAGTCCAAGGCAGCCAAGTGGTATGCGACAACTGATACAGCGAATGCATTCTTCTCGGTCCCTTTGGCAGCAGAGTGCAGGCCACAGTTTGCTTTCACTCGGAGGGGCGTCCAGTACCCCTGGAATCGACTGCCCCAGGGGTGGAAACACAGCCCCACCATTTGCCATGGACTGGTCCAGACTGCCCTGGAACAGGGTGAGGCTCCAGAACATCTGCAATACGTCGATGACATCATCGTATGGGGAAACACCTGAGAGGTGTTTGAGACAGGAAGTTAAACAGTCAGAATCCTTCTGAAAGCTGGTTTTGCCAGAAAACAGAGTAAGGTCAAGGGACCTGCGCAAGAGATCCAGTTTTTAGGAATAAAATGGCAAGATGGACGCCGTCAGATCCCAATGGATGTGATCAACAAAACAGCAGCTATGTCTCCACCAACTAGGAAAAAGGAAACACAAGCTTTCTTAGGCATTGTGGGTTTTTGGAGGATGCAAATCCCAGATTACAGGCTAATTGTGAGCCCCCTGTATCAAGTAACCCGGAAGAAGAAGGACTTTAAATGGGGTCCTGAGCAACGACAAGCTTTTGAACAAATCAGACAGGAGATAGTCCATGCAGTGGCCCTGGGGCCAGTCCGGGCAGGACGAGATGTTAAAAATGTGCTCTACACCGCAGCCGGGGAGAACGGCCCTACCTGGAGCCTCTGGCAGAAAGCACCAGGAGAGACTCGAGGTCGACCCCTGGGGTTTTGGAGTCGGGGATCCAGAGGATCCGAAGCCCATTACACTCCAACAGACAAAGAGCTCTTGGCAGCATATGAAGGGGTTCGAGCTGCTTCGGAAGCGGTTGGCACAGAAGCACAGCTCCTCTCAGCACCTCGACGGCCGGTGCTGGGCTGGAGGGGAGGAGGTGACGCGTGCGGAAGAGACGGCACCATATAATAAACTGCCAGAAAAATGAGAAGAAATATGCCCTGTTCACTGATGGGTCCTGCCGGATTGTGGGAAAGCATGGAAAGTGGAAAGCTGCTGTGTGGAGTCCTACACGACATGTTGCAGAAGCCAGGGAAGGACAAGGGGAGTCGAGCCAGTTTGCAGAGGTGAAAGCCATTCAGCTGGCCTTGGACATTGCCGAGCGAGAAAAATGGCCAGTACTTTATCTCTACACTGAGTCATGGATGGTGGCAAATGCCCTGTGGGGGTGGCTACAGCAGCGGAAGCCGGGCAACTGGCAGCGCAGAGGCAAACCCATCTGGGCCGCTGACCTATGGCAAGGTATTGCTGCCCGGATAGAGAATGTGGTTGTATCATGGTACCCCAGAGAGAACTGAGTCGGACAACGGGACTCATTTCCGAAACAGCCTCATAGACACCTGGGCCAAAGAGCGTGGCATTGGGTGGGTGTGTCACATCCCCTGTCACGCACCAGCCTCGGGGAAGAGAGAACGATACCACGGACTGTTAAAAACTACCCTGAGAGCAATGGGTGGTGGGACTTTAAAACATTGGGATGCACATCTAGCAAAGGCTACCTGGCTAGTTAACCCCAGGGGATCTACCAATGGGGCTGGCCCTGCCCAATCAAAACTTCCCCGTACCGTAGAAGGGGATAAAGTCCCCGTGGTGCACATGAGGAATATGCCTGGGAAGACAGTCTGGGTCAGTCCCGCCTCAGGCAAAGGCAAACCCATCCGTGGGATCGCTGCCTTTGTCTCAACCCACCCGTTTTGCCTTTTTCTTCCCATTCTTCCCGTACTGGGAAGGCCCGAGCGAGCAGCACCGGGTTCTTTGTTGCCGTCTGAGGCCAAACCACGACACGTGTGAAAAACGCTGCTCACACGGAGCAGCACACCGCAGGGAGGGTGCCCACCTGCCGCGGGTAACCAGGGGCTGCCCACCAGGCTCTTCCAGAGCACAGTGGCCGCAGAGGGTGGCGTCTGCCTTCCTGCCTGGCCACAAGGAAGGCTCTGCGTACGGCAACAACTGAACACCCTCCAGCAAATACTCAGACACGCACTCTCAGAATCAACCCAACGCAACGCTACGCTGACACACAGACACCCAAAAACTCAGCCTCGGTGCCAGACGAGCGCAAGCGGGCTGCCGGGCGATCCGAGTCGAGCACAGGCTCCGAGACAGGCAAAGACAAGCGCGCAGCCAGATGCCCGCTCCCACGCTACCCAAGGCACCCGCTCGCAATCCGACACGGTTCAGCTCTGACACGGTCAGAGTCCCACACCGTCCAACACAGGCACACGCACAAACGTTCACACTCCACACGGGCACCGCTCCTACTCAAGCACGGTCCAACACGTGCACGGTCGGAGTCCAACACGTTCTAGAACATGCACCCGCAGAGCCCTGCTCGGCCGTACACCAAGTCACACCCACACAGCAATAGTCCGACACCACCGCAGCCCAGCTCCGCCACGCGCACGGTCACGCTGCACAACCTGCACCCTCAGACTCCGACAGTGTCCCAGTCAAACGCAGACTCCGCCACCCTCCAGCACAGGCAACGGGAGGCTCACGCTCCAGAACGCGCACCCTCCGACTCCGGCAGAGTCCAACTCACGCGCACACAAAGTCACGCTCCGGAACACGCACCCTCCGACTATGGCAGCGTCCAACCCACGCGCACACAAAGCCACGCTCAGGAACACGCACCCTCCGACTCCGGCAGCGTCCAACCCACGCGCACACAAAGTCACGCTCTGGAACGTGCACCCTCCGACTCCGGCAGCATCCAACCCACGCGCACACAAAGTCACGCTCCGGAACGCGCACCCTCAAACTCCACCGACGCAGTCGCACTCAGCCACGAGCACGCTGAGACTCCAATGCGGTCCGACTCCAGCACACGCAAAAATCAAGACGAATACGCATTTTAGTTCTTCATTACAATCTTGGTAACTTTATTATAGACACGGGAACTAGTCCTGCTTTCACCCAAACCTTACGAAAGTTACTGTTTGCCAACTTCACTGTCGGGAAATGCAGACCTTCAATCCTGATGGCTGATTTCGTGACTCCAGAGACGCGTTCCGAAGTCCGTCGGTGGCCGACTCCTACCTGCGACTTCCCCCGTGCCTGTTGCCGATGCCGCTGTCGTCCTGGGAGCTTGATAGAGAATTCCACGTATTGCAAACATTTCATTCCTTGCCTTCGTATCCTTCCACTGTACGCGTATTTCTCGCCTTCCCTTCCAAGGGTGTAGCTTTTTCCCCTGAACTCTAAAATCTCTCTCTCTGCCCCCTCCCTGAAGATACAGGGTCAGAGAAAGCTTCTCTCACGCACTTGGCTAACCGGCCCTGCGCAAACCACAACGCCACTCTGTTGAGGTGTCCTTTACCCACCCGATTTAGCTCTTGCACCCGTACGCGGGATTTCAGCGCGGGCGTAGCGGCTCCCCTCCTTTACGGCTTAGGGTGCCATTTCCCTCCTAATACACCTGAAGAGACTTCGTTCCCCCTCAGCAACTGACTCCTCGTGGCAGTCTCTGCTTCTGGAATTGCCTTTGCCTGGGTTTAAAACCAACGCCTGAGCACAGCCCAATCTACCAGATGACTAAATAGCTTCCGAATCCTCGACTTTCCCGGAACCTGTCCGCAGCTACGTTTATCTCCACCTTGCCCAGACTCCCTCCTACACCATGACGGAACTGACTTGATCGTTTACAACAATTACTACGCGTACTGTACACTGCTCGTGACGCAGCAACTACTTCTACCTTTTCTTTCTGCCCTGCTACCAGCTGTGTTTCCACATCAACACTGAAAGTATCCGCTACTGAAAGGATCCCCAAAGCCATAGACACCACGCTGGAGACGCTGGCGCTCAGCTCTCCCGCCTCCAGAGTCAGCAAGGTGCTGCAGAATCTCCTCTTCCAGGTCTGGCACGTGCGAAGAGTGGGCTGGAGAGGGGCTGTTCCGCGCCCTGGGGGGGAAGGGGGGACAGTCCCCACCCCAGTGCCATGCAGAGCCAGCACACCGCAGGGAGGGTGCCCACCTGCCGCGGGTGACCAGGGGCTGCCCACCGGGCTCTTCCAGAGCACAGTGGCCGCAGAGGGTGGCGTCTGCCTTCCTGCCTGGCCACAAGGCAGGCTCTGCAGAGGCACCGGGACAGGCTGGATGGATGGGCCAACGGTGTGAGTTTCAACAAGGCTGAGCGCTGGGGTCACAACAGTGCCGTGAACGCTACGGGCTGAGGGGGGGAAGAGTGGCTGGAGAGCTGCCTGGTGACAAAGCTGCTCAACATGAGCCAGCAGTGTGCCCATGTGGCCAAGAAGGCGAACGGCATCCTGGCCCGTATCAGCGATGGTGTGGCCAGCAGGGCTGGGGCAGTGATGGTCCCCCTGTGCTGGGCACTGGGGAGGCCCCACCTCAAGGGCTGTGTCCACTTTTGGGCCTCTCACCCCAAAAAAAGACATGGAGGGGCTGGAGCAAGTCCAGAGAAGGGCGAGGGAGCTGGTGAGGGGTCTGGAGCAGGAGTCTGGTGAGGAGTGGCCGAGGGAGCTGGGGGTGTTCAGGCTTTGCTTGAGATCAGAGGAAGCCGTAATGGCCTGGAAAAGGTTGAGCTCCAGGTGGAAGACGACGAGGCCGTGTTGAAGGCCGGTCTGCAGCAGATTGCTCACGACGGTGCCCACCAGCACCTTCTCCGGGCTGGTGCCGGGGGCAGGACTTGGCCCTTGTTGACCTTCAGGAGGTTCCTGCTGGCCCCTTGCTCCAGCCCACCCAGCTCCCCAGGCCCCAGCACACCCACCGGGGTGCAACCCACCCCCACCCCCCACTTTGGTGGGTGCCAGCACGTCCCGCTGGGTCGGGCGCCGAGGGGGTCGCTCCCCCAGCCGCAGGGGGGAAGGATGAACCACAGCACCAGCAGGTAGAAAAATATGTTTATTCTTGCGACACGACAGACGGGGAGGAGTCCAGGGCGGGTCCCGACCCCGCGCCCCCCGGGGAACGCTTTCTCTTCTGGGCCCAGCGCTGCCACCGCTTCAGGGCTGGCTGAAGCAGGGGAGGCGGCAGCAGCGCTTCCACCAGCCCTTCAGGCAGCCCCACAGCCGGGCACAGGCCCGCCGCAGGCACTGTCCTGCTGGGCACAGCCCCGGGGACGCCTGGCCGCGCTCCCTCTCCGTGCCTTCGGAGCGCTGGAGTGGGTTTTCCTTCCAGGCCTCGAAACTCTGCCCCTCTGGGAGGCTGCTGGGAGGCAGCTGCGTGTCGTGGGGCTCCTCTTCGCCGTCCCTCCCGTCCACAAGGACCCACTCGTCCTCAGTCCCTTCCAGCAGCTCCCGTGGGGTGCCCTGGGGGCCAGGCAGGGTCCGGGGGTACAGGGTTCCATCACTTCCCACACGGTACATGGTGTGGAGGGAGGGAACAGAGCCCCGTGGGAGCATTAGGTTGGTCTTTGACGCCTCCGTATCCGCCCTGCAGAGGAGGAGAGAAGGGGACCCGCGGGCAGCACCCCCTCCTGGGCTGGCGGGCAGGGCTGCCCAGCGCAGGCAGGGCACGGGGTGAGGGTCTGGGGCAGGGTCTGGGGGTCTCCCCAACACTCACTGCTCCTCCGGTGTCAGCCTGGGCTCTGCTCCTTCATCTGTTGGCGGAGAAACTGCGGAGGGAGGAGACGGAGTGAGCGGCCGGCAGCCCCCGGCACAGCCCCGGCTCAGGGCTGCCGTGGGGTGTCGGCCGTTTGCCGGGCGCTCGGTGCCGGGGACACTCACCCATCTGCTCCTCCGGCCGGGCTCCCTCCGCACTTGTCTCAAGCTCCGACTCCTTACGGCAGCTCTGCAAGTACCCACAGGAGCAGGGTGAGACGGGAGCAGCTCCCTGCCCCACACCGCAGCCCCCCACGTGCCGCAGCCGGGAGCAGCCCTGCCGCAGGCACTGCCCTGCCCCGCACGGCCCCAGGCTCTGCCGGGGAGCTCCTGCCCGTGGCAGCAGGAATCATGGAATCAGAGAATCTTCATGCTTGGAAAGGACCTTTGACATCATCGAGTCCAACCACACATAATCCCCAATGCTCCCGCCTGGCCCCGTTTCCGAGTCCTTGTCCCTGTCCCCATCCACAGCCTTCTCCATGTTGGGGTTGGACTATGTGATAAATGATTTAATCGCAAACAGGATTCCAATTAGAATTTATAATTTATTAAACGAATAAAGGCAAGCAAACAGCGCTGGGTGTGCCAGGGGTCTCTGCCCAACCAAGACACACACCTTACAGATCCCATTTTTGGTTTATATCTCCTATACTAATACATATTCATAACTGTCTCTAAAATGGTTGGCCCTTGCCAAAAAAATGGGTGTATCCCCCCCTCACATGTCACTATGCAGATAACGACAGATATTCTAGAATGTTCACCACGTGGCTCCTGCAAAACGCAGACAGGCTCCTGCAAAACGCAGACACACCGTCTCGTCTGCGGCCATACAGACAAAACAAAGATCACACTTCACCCTGTGACCCTAACGCTGTTCCACACTGACACGAATCAGTTAAGCACATTTCACAATTCCCCATTTTCTTTTTCTATGGCATTGATTCGTGTCTTTGTTTCCAACCGAGTTAATACTTGCCGAATTGGTATTAGTTTCAGATCTTTTTTTGTCTTTAGTATCATCAGGGAAAGATGATCACCTCCCATAAAGTTTTCCCAGAATCCTTCTAGGTCGACTCCAGTCCAAGTCTGAACTGGGACATGTGCAATTTTCTTCATTTCTTTTACAAGTTCATTTACAGCTTCCCCTCCATCATCAATTTCTAAACAGCAATTACTAAGGTTAAACTTCCCACAAACACCTCCCTCTTGTGCTAGTAAATAATCCAAGGCTAAGCGATTTTGATACAAAGCAGTTCTCATCTTGGTATTTTGTCTTGCAATTCGTCCAAGGGCATCTCCAGTTGTATTTACAATGATTTCTAATACAGCTTGTAATCTAATTATTCTATTTAGCATATATATTGGAGTTCTATAGCCCCAGGATCCATCTTCTGCCCATGTGGCTGGACCATAGTAGGCAATGACTCTTTCGGGAGGCCAATCTTTCTCTTTCCAATGTCCAATTTGTAGACTCCGTTTATAGTGCCTTTTTCTTAATTCACCAGCTTCAGCATACACTTGGACTCCCAATCGCTCTCCCCGATTTATAGGTAACAGGAAAAAACTGGGCCTTATAATTCCCAATACACAGGATCCCATCCAATTTTGATGTTTGTTCCATTGGTCACTCATTTCGAGTGGACTCCCCCACTTATCCCGTTTATTCTGAGTTCGTTCCATAGGTAACCTCCTTCACACTCTAGATTACCTACTTGTTTTCCATTCTCTTTTAAATTTTGCCAACAACTCCTTCCAATTATACTTGTTTGAAGTACCCACTGTTGTTTCCTGTTACCCTTTCCCATTGTTTTCCATATTTGAGAATTACTAATGTTGCTCTCCATAGCCTCCCATGGCCATCGTTCACCTCGGTTTGTTCCACCACAAACACAACAATTAGTTACATTTAATGACTTAGCAATGTTTTCAGCAAGATTCACAAATAGATTTTTAGCAACTGTGGGAATTTCATATTTCACTCCTGCTTCTATTTCATGATAAAATGAGTTAAATAGTAGTCTGTGCTGTACCGATTCCCTTATTCTTTCTTTTATTTCGATCTTAATAATTACACCCGGATCTTCTCCAGGTCCATATATCTTAAGTCCAATTTTATTTACTTTCTTTTGCTTCCAAATGTCTAAATTTATCAGGGTTAAATTTATTAGATTGCAGGTACGGGTTGTACAATTACTATCTGTTTGTATCTTTGTGATTGAAGCTTGTAAATTCCCACACTGTCTATCACATCCCCAGCCTGCAGTGTCCCAACATACACAAGACCACCCTCTTCTTCCACACAGGTGTGCTGATTGATATCTCGCTGTTTGACTAGGTGTATAATCAGGATTTATGTCACATTCGTGTCCCCCTGGGCAAATATATTTTGGTTGCTTACTATAGTACCGTCTCCAATCTGAACTCCCGCAATTAGTGTCTCGATCATCATCTATAATGTCGCACGCATCAAAAATTACCGACACCGATGTACTTAAATTGGTCATAACCTTACTTGTTCCTATTAGTCTTCCTACTTCCAAATTTATCTTCGTTTCTACCCAATATTGATAGGGGAGTTCCTTTGGATCATAGCACACAATCCTCTCTTTGTCTTTGCATAAAGTATATTGGGTTAGATTATAAATGCAGCTTCCTACTTTCTGGCCTCCACAGTTATAAATAGTATGATAAACCAAAGTCTGGGAACTTACCCGTCCCCTCCTAGTAGTTACTACGCATTGACTGCAGTTGTTTGCCATAACCAGAGTCAAGGAGCTTACCCCGAACAGGACTAGATCCTGTTTCCTAGATCCTTGTCTGTTTCCTAGATCCTTGTCCTGTTTCCTAGATCCTTGTCTTCTTTTTTTTTTTTGGAAAATTATATATTTTAAAACATGTAGAACACTTTGCCCTTAAAAATAAACAACTCCGTTTACACAATGGACTAAATTACCTTTCCTAATAGGTATTTATCCCTGTGCACTAATTCTACAGGAGTAGTTACAATGAAATTCCCACAGCAACTTAGCTTATGCTTCTTGATGAAGGTCTCTTCAAGTTCGTCTGATGGTTAGCTTGGTTTCTCCGGGCTCAGATGTGACTCTCCACTCCTTCACTGGACCTTTCACTCGCAACACATGTGTCCCTCCTTTTTCAGCAGTTCTCACAGCCGTTTCTCTAAACAATTATGTTGTACTTCCTTCAATGGCTCTCCAAACAAAAACTGTGCTGGACTCTGAGCAGAAGTCACCCTCAGTTCTAAATCAGGGGAGTCTATTAATATTGCGTCATATTTCAAGATCCGGCTGTCCGTTAACCATTTTTCTGCCTTTTGTTGTAAAACACTCCTGCCATTGTGTGGGGTATACACTTTTAAAGGAGCACTAAAGGTAATTTTCTGAACTTCCTCTATTAATAATGCGGTAGCTACCAAAGCTTGGAGACAAGCAGGCCATCCTCTACTTACTGGATCAAGTAATTTAGAACAGTACCCCACTGTTTTTTTGGTTTTTTTTTTTTTAATTCCTGCCCAGTCTTGAGTAAGAACTCCATATGCTGTCTGATTTGATGTATTCACAAAAAGATGGAAAGGCTTTTCTAGATCTGGGAGGCTCAATACAGGTGCTTGTATTAATGCCTTAAGGTCACACTTCACCCTGTGGCCCTAACACTCTTCCACACTAACACGAATCAGTTAAACACATTTTACACCTTGATGCCATTATATCACAATGGCTGCCTGACACGCCCACGCAGGCCTAAAAATCCAGCCCCCAATAGCCAACACCAAGAATCCAACCCCTAAATCCAACATCAATATCCAACACAAAAAACCAAAAATCCAACTTCAAAAATTCCAACCGCAACAATTCAAACCCCCAAATCACAACAGTCACCCCAAAATCCAATCCAACCCACCCAATATCCCCGCACTCAAGGCCAGCTTGAACCTGGTTTGAAGGAACCTGACCTGCTTGAAGAGGGCTCTTCCCATGCCTCCCCAATGCTGCGGGCAGCACATCACCGCTTGCCGTGCCACCACCACCACACAATCAGCGCTGTCCCTGATGCCTTGATGTCACAATGGCTGCCTGACACGCCCACGCAGGCCTAAAAATCCAACCCCCAATAGCCAACACCATGAATCCAACCCCTAAATCCAACACCAATATCCAACACGAAAAAAACAAAAATCTAACTTCAAAAATTCCAACCGCAATAATTCAAACTCCCAAATCACAACAGTCACCCCAAAATCCAATCCAACCCACCCAATATACCCGCGTTCAAGGCCACCTTGGACCTGGTTGGAGGAACCCGACCTGCTTGAAGAGGGCTCTTCCCATGCACCCCCACCGATGCAGGCAGCCGATCCCCACGTGTCGTGCCACCACCACCGCACAATCAGCACTGTCCCTGATGCCTTGATGTCACAATGGGTGCCTGACACGACCACGCAGGCCTAAAAATCCAACCCCCAAGAGCCAACACCAAGAATCCAACCCCTAAATCCAACACCAATATCCAACCCCAAAAAACCGAAAATCCAACTTCAAAAATTCCAACCGCAAAAATTCAAACCCCCAAAGCACAACAGTCACCCCAAAATCCAATCCAACCCAATATCCCCGCATTCAAGGCCAGCTTGGACCGGGTTGGAGGAACCTGACCTGCTTGAAAAGGGCTCTTCCCATGGCAGCCCAACCACTGCGGGCAGCAGATCACCGCTTGCCGTGCCACCACCGCCACATAGTCAGCAAGGGCCCTGATGCCTTGATGTCACAATGGCCGCCTGACACACCCGTGCAGGCTTAAAAATCCAACCCCCAATAGCCAACCCACGAATCCAACCCCTAAATCCAACACCAATATCCAACACAAAAAAACCAAAAATCCAACTTCAAAAATTCCAACCGCAAAAATTCAAACCCCCAAAGCACAACAGTGAGGAGAAATAACTGGACTCCA
The DNA here is from genome assembly GCA_009819605.1 of Sterna hirundo. Lineage (NCBI taxonomy): Eukaryota > Metazoa > Chordata > Aves > Charadriiformes > Laridae > Sterna > Sterna hirundo. The sequence continues at coordinate 90,023 of WNMW01000076.1, forward strand.
GACGATCCAATGTGAATCAACAGAAGCCGTTTATTAAGCACAGATCATCGTCTTTTATACCCCGTGTTGTAGCCGTACATGCCACTTGCTTATTTCTGATTAGCTAGTTACACTGTCCACGCGCTGTTTATGCAGTTCATCCACAGATCAGATTGGTTACAGGAATTCACATAGTAAATTGCTTAGTCATTAGCACAACATGTTTTTTACCTTCTCAGTTCTCATTTTTCCCATGTACTAATTCCATCTTCCACCACCTGTTTTGCCCTTAATCTAATCTCTTGTAGTAGGGAGGCTGGCTCACATGGCCATTCTCTCTCAGACACATTCCTACAATACCCCCTTTTTCTTCTTGAGCCAGCCAGACCTTATGCATAGCATTTTCTATCATGTCAGTCACTTTGTGGAGAACACATGAGGCTACTGTAATCAATAATAATATAACCAATAATAGCACGAACCCTTGTTTTAGTAAGTCTGATAACCATCCCGTTATACCCCATGAGCTTAACCAATCATCAAAACTGTTTTTAACTGCTTTTAGTTTGGACATGTTATCCTTCAGCTCCCGTTACTGCTTATGAATGGATGATAAGTGGTCAGAAAGGTTCATACAACACATACCTTCAAAATCTTCACATCCATGACTCTGAGCTAACAGCAAAAATCAATCATCACCCCTGTGGTGTCTCCACAAAAGTTCACTAAGGTCGTGTTAAATGTTGGGTAAACTGAATTGAATCCTGCTGTGTTAAAAGAAGCAATTTTTGTGCTCAGCTGCAACTTCCAATCACAAGGATAAGCCCGACACTAATTCCCAGTGGCATCTTCAAATATCAGTACCCTTGCCCTTCTTTCTGTGCTGTAGATGACCGAACCTGTTGCTACAGTGACGTACTACCTGATCCCACTAGTCCTCCGGAACCGACCAAACCTCTGGCAGTAGCACTGTGTAACAGCACTGTGTGCCACACCCTGACCAATCCTTGTGAATGGTAGACTTCCCTAATCTCCTGTTGCTTAGCCAGCTTGTGTTGAGGTGAACCTGACTCTATGTACTCTATTGTAATAGCTAAATGAATTAAACCTGTCCTTACTTAGTTCCTTATTAAAACACACAGCACACCGGAATTAAAATACTAGAATTAAAATACACAGCACACCAGATTTTAAACACACAGCACACCGGAATTAAAACACACAGCACACCGGAATTAAAATACACAGCACACCCTGTCACCTTACTTAACTCCTTATTACTCTATTGCAATAGCTAAATGAATTAAACCCATCACCTTACTTAATTCCTTATTAAAACACACAGCACACCGGAATTAAAATACTAGAATTAAAACACACAGCACACCGGATTCAAAACACACAGCACACCCTATCACTTTACCTAATTCCTTATAAAAACACACAGCACCCTAGAATTAAAATATACAGCACACCGGATTAAAAACACACAGCACACCCTATCACTTCACCTAATTCCTTATAAAAACACACAGCACACCAGGCCGCAGCACGTGGTCTTTCAAACCACCACCGGCCTCAACAATCCTCACAAGGATCTATGGGTCACAGTTCCACACCTAGGACACTGCACTTTTTCAGCCCTCATCGTCGTCGTTGGTATTGTGGGGTAACTCATTCGAATCCGTCTGCTCAAACCAGGGCTTTATCCACTTGGCTGGTACCCATCTGGTTCCGGTATCTGTAACGACACAGGCATATCCTCGACCCCAGGTTAATAATCTACACTGTCCTTCCCACTTCCCCGTCACACTGTTTTTAACTGCTACCATGCCATTTTCCTGCCTAAAATCTCCCAGGTCTCTCTGCAGGCCTGCGCCATGCCGCACGATTGGAGGTACAAGGCAGTGTTGAGGAAGGCGTAGGAAGTTCAGGACGTAAACGGCCTTGTTCAGTCGATCTACAGGACTCAGCCCTTGCTCTCCCCCTTTTTGTTTTTGAAGCAAATTTTTTAAAGACTGGTTCATGCGTTCCACTATGGCTTGACCCGTCGGAGAATGTGGTGTGCCAGTCACATGTGTAATGCCCCACAGCTGTAGAAATACCTGTGTTGAACGGGCTACATACCCTGGGCCATTATCAGTCTTTATCACACGTGGTACACCTAAGACTGCAAACGCGGATCGCAAATGCTTTTGTACATGTTTACTAGATTCACCAGTCTGCGCAGTTGCCCAAATTGCACTTGAATAACAGTCTACACTCAGGTGTATAAATTTCAGTTTTCCAAATTCTGACATATGGGTTACATCAGTCTGCCAGAACTCCAAAGGTCCATGCCCTCGGGGACTGACGCCTGGGTTGAAGTTAGGTATAAATGGTTGACAATCAGCACATGTTTGCACTATACCTCGGGCATCAGACTCCGAGATCCCGAATTGTCTGCGCAACATTCGTGCAGATTGATGGAAAAATGTATGAGATGCCCGTGCCTGTGCAAACTTATCTGGAGGTGGTGCGGCCCATGCAGGAGCCACAAGTTTATCAGCTCGTCTATTGCCCTCAGCTAAACCTTCTGGGAGCCCCGAATGGCTGCGAATATGGGTGATGAAATAAGGATCGTGCCGTTCATTAAGTAGTAGCAACAATTCATGAAGCAGGGTGAACAGCTGCTCATCTCTGACCTCCTTGAGCAAAGCATGCTCCATTCGTTGAACGATTCCAACCACATATAAGGAGTCACATACGATATTAATACCTCCTTTTGTCCACCTGCGAAACACTTCTAGTACAGCACGTAATTCTAGCTTTTGTGTGGACCCTTTACAGTCCGTGATCACAATATCATGCCATTTATTGTCCGTGTACCATGTTATTGCTGCTTTCTGTGTCTTCCCCCCAGCATCTGTAAAGATTGTGAGCCCTCGGACAGGTCGTTGAGACAAAGCAGGCATTTCCTCAATGTGTCCTATTTGTAACACACTAAAAAACTTGTGTGAAGGCAAATGTACCTTAACTGTCCCAGCATAGTTCAAAAGTGCAATCTGTAACGCCATAGAGTGTCGTAAGGCCCACTGCAAGTATTCAGCTACTAAAGGAATTACCACATATTCAGGTTCCTGACCGGATATCTCAACAATCCTCTGACGCCCCTTAATCACAAGTTGCGCCATTGCCTCTATCCTCGGGATAACCGTACGTTTTGGTTGGAGAGACAAAAAAATCCACTCCAGAATTCGTAGCGGGTCCCTTTCCTGTACCCATTGCATTACTAAAGCGAAAGGATGTTCGTCATGATTTATAATTAATAAACCTATCGAATAATCAGGGTCCCATCGATGCGCGTAGGCTTTGATGACCTTATCACTGACCATCTGCATCGCCTTCTGTGCGTCCAAAGATAACTGTCTAGGGGCATCAACGCCACCGCCTCCTCGTAACAAGCGCATGAGAGGTACTAAGTCTTCATTCATCAGGCCACACAATGTACGAACCCAGTTTAGATCTCCTAAGAGTTTTTGAACATCATTCAGTGTCGAAATGTGTGTTCTAATCTCTAGCTTCTGTGGCCTAACTGTAGTTTTAGATATTTCCCATCCTAAATATTTCCAGGGTGGTTCTTTTTGAACTTTTTCTGGTGCAATTTGTAACCCTGCTTTCCCTAGTACCTGCTGAAGCTCCTCAATAGCCTTGTCACACTCTAATTGTTGTCCAGCTATCAAGATGTCATCCATATAATGATAAATTATCCACTCAGGGTGTTTTTTTCGCACTGGTGCCAAAGCCCATGCTACATACATCTGGCACAAGGCAGGTGAATTTTTCATTCCTTGTGGCAACACTACCCAATGATACCTGCACATAGGCCCGTTCTTATTTGTTGTTGGCACGGAAAAAGCAAATTTTGGATAGTCATCGGGGTGCAAGGATATTGTAAAAAAGCAGTCCTTCAGATCTATTATCAGAATCTCCCACCCTTTAGGGATCATGATAGGGGATGGCAAACCTGGCTGTAAAGCACCCATGTCCTCCATACGAAATTTTGAGCAGCATTCAGATGCTCTATGTCCAAATTTCTGACACCGATTACGTGTGCCCGTAAATCCTCCCATTCCTCCGCTCCTAACAGGCATCATATCTGTCTCTCCCCTCTGCTTTCCTGCTCTACACTGTATCTTCAGATGACCAACCTTCCCACACTTAAAGCATTTCGGTCCCAAATTACGATTATTAATCAAGGGCTTGACAGCTGCAGCAAAAGCGGAGGCCAAAAATCCTGCCTGTTCTTCAGGTGTTCCTACTCTAGAGCATGCCTCTATCATGTCGGTGATGGTGGCGTGTCGAGGCAAAGCTTGCAAAATACGCCTACAGGCTGAATTGGCGTTCTCTACAGCCAATGAACGAAAAACCGCCTCTTTGGCTGCCACTGGCAGTTCTCCCCGGTCTAACGTATTCCTTAGTCTATCAAGAAACTGCATATATCCCTCGCTGGGGCCCTGTTTTATCGTCGCATATGGGGGAGTGACCTTGCCATCCTCTGGCAAGGCCCTCAGTGCTTCGAGCGCCAACTCTGCAGACTGTTGTAAGATAGCGACATCTAACCGTGCTTGTAGCTGAGCATCAGCGAAAGGACCTGTTCCTGATAACATCTCCATAGTCGCCAACCGTAACGGATCCCCCTCTGCTCTACTCAAATTCGCTACAACCGCACGTTGTACACCATCCTCCCACCTTGATCTCCACATTAGTTCTTGCATTGGTGTAAGAATAAGGGACATCAGCGTCCGGCTATCAAAAGGAGTCATAATGTTAGTAGTGAAAATATTGTTAAGAAACGACTGAGTGTAGGGAGAATTAAGACCAAAGTCATGCACCGATTTTCTCGCTTCCTTTACGATCGGCCAAGGAAGACCCTCCCACCTATTGGGATTCTTTCGACCTCCCATAGTTCCCCCCAGTATCATCGGAAATGCTGTTGGTAACATTACACCCTCTATCAAGGCATTTTGAATAATTCCTTTCCAATGCAATCGCGGATCTGGCGATTCCCCTGAGCCTGCGGTCACACCCCCGAACTCTCCTCCCGCGTTCCTGGTACCGCCACCCCCATGCACTCGCGTTTTCGGCAGCTCCCCCGAGCCTGCGGTCGCACCCCCCAACTCTCCTCCCACGCTCCCGTTACCGCCACCCCAAGCCCCACCGCTTTCACCCCTCAGTTGCCTCTCCAAATTTCGTATTGCTTGCTCCTCCTCTAGTTTCCATCAATTCTGCTGTTCTCTCTCTAGCTGTTCCAATTTCTGTGTCAGCATTTTTGCCTCCACGCATGCGCCTTGCAGCAGTTCTTGTTCAGCAGGAGAGGGAGGCGATGGTGGAAGCGGCGGGTACAATGATGGATCAAAAGGTTGTCTGGGGCGCACATCAACACGCTGCCGTGGAGACTTAGGTGGACCTTCGTAAAGCCCAGTTCTAGGATTGTACCATTCTGGTGGAGGTGCCGTTGGTCTCACTTCTGAGGGTGGTGGTAGTGGCCAGGGAACGTCCTCCTCCATCGGTTCTTCCTTCTCTGGAACTTCCTCAGGTGGAGCAGAGGGGATCGGCAGGGGATCTTCCCAAACCCTCGGACCTGGTCTGTTCGATCCTCCCCCCGTGGGTTGTAATGCTGCAAACGCCTCAGTCGTCGCAGCTCGCTCTGCTTCTATATCTTGTAAGGTCGAATACACCAACCGCCACGTTGTCGCTAACGGTGATGCCTCTTTATCTCCGTTACTTATCACTTCCCACAGTTTTTCCCCAACAGCCTCCCATATTTCTGGTCTAAAAGCTGTCTGGGGCTCTGGTGCAAATCCGTTCTCTCTGCACCAGGTTAACAGCCTTCTGAGCATACGCTCATCATATTTCACCCCTCTCTTAGAGAGGATATGCAGGAGAAGTCTTAATACAGCCCCTTCTTCTTTTGTTACTTGCTGCCCCATCTCCTGCCCCGGCTGCTCACCTCTCTCTGGGTGTCCGTGGCCACGTCGTCTGTTTCCTCTATTCCGGATTGCCGCCCAATCCGCCCGGTCTCAGTCCAGCTGAGCCGTCCTCCAGCCGGTGGATCTCCTTCTGGGTCTTCCGCCCCTCGCGTTCCACTGCTCAAGCCAAGCGCTGATCGGTATCACGTCGGGGTCACCATCTGAGGAGAAATAACTGGACTCCAGACGATCCAATGTGAATCAACAGAAGCCGTTTATTAAGCACAGATCATCGTCTTTTATACCCCGTGTTGTAGCCGTACATGCCACTTGCTTATTTCTGATTAGCTAGTTACACTGTCCACGCGCTGTTTATGCAGTTCATCCACAGATCAGATTGGTTACAAGAATTCACATAGTAAATTGCTTAGTCATTAGCACAACATGTTTTTTACCTTCTCAGTTCTCATTTTTCCCATGTACTAATTCCATCTTCCACCACCTGTTTTGCCCTTAATCTAATCTCTTGTAGTAGGGAGGCTGGCTCACATGGCCATTCTCTCTCAGACACATTCCTACAAACAACTAGTATAATATTGGGTTTTTCACCTCACGTACCATAGATCGCTCAATTCGTTTAACAGTAAAAATCTTGTAGGTGGGTAAGCATTAGTAATCTGACCAGTATATCCCGCAAAAGGGTATTGTAAAATATCAGAAGAGGACAAAAGCTAATCTAAATAGGATTGATTAACAGGAATATAAATTCGTTTTGGTTCTTGCCTTGCTAAATCAATACTGCGACGCCTTCCCTTTATGATGATTTTGCAAGCAATTCTATTCTAGTACACACTGTTGTCTTAGGCTGATACGCCAAGAAAAGCCATTCTAATATTACGACATCTTTTTGTGATTGCTGGATTAATAGACCTAGCACATGGCTCCTACTTTTACTGGAATTAACAATAAGTAAGTGTATAGGTAGTTCTGTAATGAATCGTTGTGACACCCCGCTGACTAATTTCTCGGTTATCTTTTGCAAAGCTTGCTGTTGCTGCATCCTAACAGAGGCTGTTGGAGTTAATGAACGTGGAACCTACGGGTGGGAGGGAGGGGCAGACACAGTGCTTCAGGGCGTCCCCTGTATCTTCAAAGTTCACTCATGTCTCTCTCCCCCTCTCTGACCCGAGACAGCCCCCTTATACCCTGCACTGGATTGAGTGCAGAACTACAGGCTAGAGTCGCTACATGCGTGGCCAGTGCATGCAGTGAGTCTCACCAAACTCATGATCCAGCTTTGCTAACAGCGGCTGTCTGATACGTGACTACATTGTTGAAATCCCTTCTTGTTGTCTTCTTCTGTGAAGGTCAGGTTCTCATGGATACACACATAGTTTTTACAGCAACATATTCTACAACTCGTACAAGGGTACGATGCAAAGCAGCATCTACAACGGACCATATAATGCTCATTAAACACAGTAAACAGCACACTAAACATAACAGACAAATTCCTTCCACACAGGCAATGAGTATAATTTGCTTCAAGCAACCCCACCCCCAAGTCCATCCAGCAAAAAGATTGCACCCAGCGGTCTCCACAAGTTGCATGGATGGATTTGCAGTGGTCACTTAGATTCATACAGTACAGTCCTTTAAAATCCTGACAACCATGTCTGTGAGCTGAAAGCAAAAAATCAGTAGCAGCTCTGTTTTGCAGCATCGCATATCGAATACTATCTACATCTAGCAATAACTCAGAAATAGCTGTACTAGTAGCATTACTAAACTTATTCTTGGCAGCAACAGAGTCCTTGTTATCAAGAATCCTTGGCAGCGAAAGAGTCCTTGTTAGCAAGAGCGCATGTGGACTCCCTCTTCTTGCTGGTACTGTGCTTTGATCTTCTTCCACAACAGGCCAAGATTCTCTTGTCTGTGTCTGTGAGTCCATTACAGGCTTATGTCATCCAAATGTTTTTCTTGCAAGCACCCGAGACTGAATAACAGTTGGTGTGATTTATGTGTTTTCCAGCGCCCAGGTGCAAGTCCCTTGAGTGTATTTACAATCCTCCTCGCCGACCTTCCGTTACTTTCCCATATTCCACCCCCTTGCTCAAGAGACCGCTTCTGCTGGGGTTTTTGAGTCTCGCAGGGTATAACACTAAGTAATGTACTAAGGCATGCAATAACATATACGCATATAGGAAAAAACCAAAACCGTAACTCTATGGTACTGCTTTGAATCAGGTCTCCTATTTCTCTTTTTCTGCCACTTTCTCATAGCACGTATGGCATACTTTTGTGCTAACGTGGCACATTTCCCATCTAATTGTTCCTGTTTGGTTTCTCTCTCTCTCTTTTTTTTTTTTTCCCTTTCTTTCTTTTCTTTCATCACTTATGACTGACAAAAAAGTCTGCCTTTGCAACAAGAGCTCAGTTTCTCGTGTTTCCTTAAGTTCTCATTTTCCTACAGAGCATCCTATAGATTTTGTCTCAACTCCTTTTCCCGATCAATGATGATCTTATAGGCAAACAACAAACAACTAGCCATACGCCCTGCACGGGCAAGCCGTTCCTGAGAGCGTAAGCGTGTCGACTGGTGAAAACTCCCCCAATATTTCAAGACTTCCATCGGTTCTACGGCTCATCCTGGTGTATCTACCTGGGGTGCACTCGCCTTATGTCTAAACATTGTGTATATACAAACTTCTTCACTTGACGGAGTGTCAGCCCTAGTCGCGTACAAGAACAGTACCACACCGGGCAGAACACCTGCTCAAGTGGGGTCACCTAACGACACTGCACACAACAAAAAACAAACAGTAGCACACATGTTGATCAGCAGGTATAAGCTCGTGCCCACACACACTTACACAGCAGACATACAAAAACCAGCACTTCTATCTCAGGGAGACAACTGGGGAGAGGAGGGTCTGAGGCAGGCAGTGGCAGAAGGAAAACAGCTCCGGCTCCGTCCTTCTCTGCTGACATTCTGACAATGCAGCAGTTGCCCCAGACGGAGCAGCATCGTTATTGCTCGCAGCTTGTCTGATATCCTCCTTAAAAAATTGAAGCCTTTGCGAGGGACTGAGCAACATTTGAACAATTTGTTTGTTATCATGTCCAACATTTTTACGTTCATATCTTCATCCAAATTAGGATGCGCCGCTATGGCAGTATGTAACCTGTCCACAAAACTAGAAAAATTGTAGTAAAAGCAGGGGAAACTTTCTCTTCCCTGATGCCCAATAGGCCAATTGTTGCAAAACCTCTGATTGAAAAGTTGCCTGCCACCCTGGATGAACATAGGGACTGTGACCCATAAGCATTTGAGATTGCACCCCATATAACGGGTCCCCTTGTTGACGAGGGGTAGCTGCGGCTTGATCACAAACATTCGAATTATCTGTTTCGTATCGTGTGGAGTAAGCAAATTTGCCGTAAATAAATGTTCAATCAAGGATCTGGTAAACGGTGAACTAAGCCTATACTGGGAAACTGCCTGCTTCGTTTCGTTCAATAATTTCCAATCCAAAGGTTCCCACTCACGTTGCCCTGCCCCATTGGTAATTACTGGGTATGCTACAGGATCAAAAAATATGCCCTCAACTGCCGCTTCCTTAACCAAACCCTTCCAGCGATTTCTAATCTCGCTGCCTGCCCCCCCAGCTCTCCCATAACTATCATAAGCAGGAGGAGCCGAGGGAACAGCAACTGTGGCTGGCTGTTCTGGCTTCTCCAGCCCTTCGAGACGCGTCTCTAACGCCTCTAGTTTCTTTAAAAGTTCCCAGAATTGATCCTCTCTCAGTCCTTCATGTTTCTCACCGCCCCGCGGACTTTCAGGGGATGCCAATTCCGAGGGAGGCAGTGGCAGAAAACACGCAGCAGTACCCTGTTCAACCGCCCGACCTCCTTCACCTCAGGAGTTGCTGGGTCCTCCGGCGGAGGAGGAGGAAACCCGCTACTGTTAGTCTCGTCTCCGCCTTCCTGTTCAGTCTTTACGGACCCGCTCACTGGTACCGGCATCAGCCCCGGGACACGTCCGCTCTCTCCGCGTCTGCATCGAGGAGGGGGTGGGATCACGCCCGCCGAACCGAACGTGAACGCCACCGTAGAACCCCCCTTTTCCTGGGTGGTGGAGGCTAATGCTGTAAAAGCAGCAGCTGCAGCAGCACACTCTGCTTGCATCCCTTTTAAAGTTTCTGAGATTAACCTCCACAATGTGGAAAACTTCTGTGCCTCTTTGGATCCTTTGCTAATCTCACCCCACAACACAGCCCCTATTTTTGACCATATTTCTGGGATAAAAGGATCACCAACAGTCTCAATTAGTCCCTTGTCTCGCGCCCACGCCAAGAGCGCTTTCAAGGTCGGCACATCGTAACTCAGTCCTCTCTTAGAGAGCATATGTTGGAGGAGCTTAACTACTGCCTCTTCTTTCGAGAGTGTAGACCCCATCTCCCCCCGGCCGCTCGCTTGGCCAGAGCGAGTTTCCCTGTTTCCTGTGCGCTGTCAGCGTCTTCCCGAGTGCCGGGGCAGCACTCACCTTTCGACCGCTTTTCCGCCCCTCTCCGTCCGTCGGTTGCCAGTCGCCTGTCGGGTCGTCGTCTGTCCCAACACCGATCCGAGGGTCCCTGTTCGGGTTGTTATAGATTGTGGCCCAATAATTGACAGGAACCAGTCCAATTAATCAGATTAGTTTATTAAGCAAGCGGCAGCAAGCAAAACAGCGCTGGGCGGCCGGGGAGTCTTTGCTCCGCCAACGGCGCGCCCACTTCCCGAAAGTAGCTGGTTATATACTCTTCTGGTTCCCGTATATGTGTCAATCCTGGTATATTCTGTGTCTGAGCGACGTGTTGCTAGGGGGTCGGTCTTGTCCCACCTCCTGGTGGTCGTGAGGCTGAAGGCTCCTCATCTTTATCGGTGTCCTTTGGGTGACTCTTTTCAGCTTATCTTCCCTTTGAAGTGTTAAAGCACACCAGATGCCTGTGATTTAGGTCAGATAGCACACCGGATGCCTGTGATTTAGGTATTGAGGTGTCAAAGCACACCAGATAGCACACCGGATGCCTGTGATTTAGGTATGTGAAGGGTCCAAACATTGAAATTTTTCACCAGCCTTTAAGAAAGCCTGATTTGATTAACAAACATGATTTTATTTATTACAGGGTGTCACTTGTTGACGCGGAATAATAACACGACGACCAATATGATCACGTTAATGCTACTTTATTGCTCTATAGCTCAGTTAATATACCTTCTTAGCATAGTAGTACACTATGCTGGGGGGGGGGGGGGTGTTTCAGTGGGTTCTCAACCCGCGGCAGGGGCGGGCAGGCGCGCAGCAGAGCGAGCGAGCGAGCGAGGGGCTGAGAAAGGAAGGCGGGAGCCGGGGCAGGGGCGCGGCAGGGTAGAGACTCGGCAGCCGGGCTTAGACCCCGCTCGCCGCCGGGAATCCCCTCTCCCGCCCGGGCACGGAGCCGGCAGGGACTCCGCTGGGTCCTAAAGTCTCCCGCCGTCCTTGCCGGGGAGGGTGGGGGGCGGCAAACCTGCACGAGAGAGGCGTGGGGAGTGGGCGGCCGGATTTGCAGTGAATCGGTTGGTGGGGGGAGGGGGGGGAAGAGGGACAGCGGGGTGTGGCGGGGTGGGGAGGAATTCGGCGGCGGCAGCAGGGGTTGGGGGGAGCGGGTTTCGCTCCGTCTGCGTCTGTGTCTGCCGCACTCGAGAGGTTCGGGCCTGTGGGAGGCGGCGGGTTGGGTGTCGCACGCGTGCGTGCGGCGGCAGACGGGGCTTTGGGGCTGGGGGGGGGGCCTACTGGGCGGTGGGAGGCGGAGGGGGGACTGGGGAGGGCCGGGGGAGATGGTTCGCGCGTCTGCAAGTGGCAGGGTGTGCGTGCGGGTGGGGTGGGGCGGATGCCACCCAGATGCCTGGCTGCCTGGGGGAGCACTTGCGCGGCAGCCGTGGGGCACCACTGGGGCAGTGGTTGCGGGGCAGATGCGACCCAGATGCCTGGCTGCCTTGGGGGGCAGGTGGGGCCCGGAGGCCTGCTGGTCCTTGAGGATCAGCCGGCTGCCTGCCCGTGGCTCAGCTGTGGGGGGGCGGTGGGGGGGGGGCGGCGGGGGTGGGTGTGGGTGGGCGGGCGGGTGGGCGGTGTGCCACCACCGCCACACAATCAGCGCTGGCCCTGATGCCTTCATGTCACAATGGCTGCCTGACACGCCCGCGCAGGCTAAAAATCAAACCCCCAATAGCCAACCCCAAGAATCCAACACCTAAATCCAACACCAATATCCAACACAAAAAAACCCAAAAGTCCAACTTCAAAAATTCCAACCGCAAAAACTCAAACCCCCAAATGACAACAGTCACCCCAAAATCCAATCCAAACCACCCAAAATCTCTGGATTCAAGGCCAGCTTGCACCTGGTTGGAGGAACCTGACCTGCTTGAAGAGGGCCCTTCCCATGGCACCCCACTGTGGAGGAATGGCTGAGTGAGAAGGGACATGATCTGATTGCGATGAACAATCCAGCCTCTGACATGAGCCTCAAGGAGAAGCCTTAGTTACAGGCCTGAATGTGGTCGCGAACTCTCCTTGAAGTCCTTAAGAAAGTAGAAGTAACAAAACCGTAAACAAAGATAAGCAGAACTCCATCTGTAGAGAGAGGGAGAAGCTGTCTTGTGTAGCAATGGGTGGGCACAAGAGGTGCACCAATGAACTCACAGGAGGTGTACCAATGAACTCAGGTGTACCAATGAACTGTTTTAGTCACATAAACATAGGTTGTAAACCAATCACTTTTGCCAGCGTGTGCTTTTATTGTCTTTTACTGTCTGTCTATATGTATGCTGTGAAAACTTGAATAAAGGGAGAACGATCATACTCATATTGAGATTTCGTTGTTACTCTGGTCCGGCTCCCACTCCGACATCTGGTAGCAGAGGATGCGCGACTGATTTCTCCGAGACTGCGGTAAGCAGCTAGAGGAGGGGAGTGGGAAACTTCGGCTGGGAGACGTGCTGCTTGGGCGCATAAGCGGGAGCAGACAACGGTGTGAGGTCGCTCCTCACCTCCCAGGCACAGCTATGGAAACAGAAGCTGCGGCCACGCTACTCGCTGGGATCCTCTCTAAGAGAGGGATTGAAACACCAGTGAAACTGATTCACCTCCCAGGTGCAGTTATGGAAACAGAAGCTGCAGCCACGCTACTCGCTGGAATTCTCTCTAAGAGAGGGACTGAAACACCAGCGAAACTGTTGCTTAAACTGATTAAATTGGGACAGTGATGGGGTCATTTTTCTGACACACATCTCTTGTTTTCCGTTTTGGAATGGTGGGAATTTGGAGAGACAACGTGGTATAAAATAATTGAAGGAGATGAAAAAGAAATAAAAGCCGTCCGTGGGCTATGGAATACAGTGTTAGAGGCTTTGAAAGCCGTGAAAGCGGAGCGGGAAGTAGCCTGTGCAGCAGATCAAATGTTAAACCCAGGAGCCGCTGTCACACCACCTCCAAGTAAGCCTGGACCTATTATGCGGTTTTTTGGCCTGCCTGCTGTCAAAGGAATGACTGGGACAATCTGTCAATCTGTGGCGGAGATTCGAGGGAGTGGGACTCCTGGTCCAATAAATCCAGAGACTGAACCTGATTTATATCCACCTTTAACCTCAGTTAAAGCTATGCCTACATCTGCTCCAACTGCGGAGATTTTACAGCAACAGCGACGAAAGTTGTTATCGCGCTCCTCCGTTCATAACCATTCTTCATTTGCGCCATGTACTGCATCTGTTCCTCCTTATGAACCGCTTATAAATGCGCAGCCAGAATCGGGGTATTGCGGTGTATTGTCAGAATGTCAGCAGAGAAGGACGGAGACGGAGCTGTTTTCTCCTGCCACTGCCCGCCCCAGATCCTCCTCTCCCCAGCCGTCTCCCTGAGATAGAAGTGCTGGTTTTTGTATGTCTGCTGTGTAAGTGTGTGTGGGCACCAGCTTATACCTGCTGATCAGCATGTGTGCTACTGTTGTTTTTTGTTGTGTGCAGTGTCGTTAGGTGACCCCACTTGAGCAGGTGTTCTGCCCGGTGTGGTACTGTTCTCGTACGCGACTAGGGCTGACACTCCGTCAAGTGAAGAAGTTTGTATATACACAATGTTTAGACGTAAGGCGAGTGCACCCCAGGTAGATACACCAGGATGAGCCGTAGAACCGATGAAAGTCTTGAAATATTGGGGGAGTTTTCACCAGTCGACACGCTTATGCTCTCGGGAACGGCTTGCCCGTGCAGGGCGTATGGCTAGTTGTTTGTTGTTTGCCTATAAGATCATCATTGATCGGGAAAAGGAGTTGAGACAAAATCTATAGGATGCTCTGTAGGAAAATGAGAACTTAAGGAAACACGAGAAACTGAGCTCTTGTTGCAAAGGCAGACTTTTTTGTCAGTCATAAGTGATGAAAGACAAGAAAAAAAAAAAAGAAAAAAAAAAAAGGAGAGAGAGAAACCAAACAGGAACAATTAGATGGGAAATGTGTCATGTTAGCACAAAAGTATGCCATATGCGCTACGAGAAACCAGCAGAAAAAGAGAAATAGGAGACCTGATTCAAAGCAGTACCATAGAGATATGTTTTTGGTTTTTTCCTATATGTGTATATGTTATTGCATGCCTTAGTGTTATACCCTGCGAGACTCAAAAACCCCAGCAGAAGCGGTCTCTTGAGCAAGGGGGTGGAATATGGGAAAGTAACGGAAGGTCGGCGAGGAGGATTGTAAATACACTCAAGGACTCGCACCTGGGTGCTGGAAAACACATAAATCACACCAATTGTTATTCAGTCTCGGGTGCTTGCAAGAAAAACATTTGGATGACATAAGCCTGTAATGGACTCACAGACACCTTATCTAGCTGCTTGAGAATCTTGGCCTGTTGTGGAAGAAGATCAAAGCACAGTACCAGCAAGAAGAGGGAGTCCGCATGCGCTCTTGCGAACAACGACTCTTTCGCTGCCAAGGATTCTTGCTAACAAGGACTCTTTCGCTGCCAAGGATTCTTGATAACCAGGACTCTTTCGCTGCCAAGAATAAGTTTAGTAATGCTACTAGTACAGCTATTTCTGAGTTATTGCTAGATGTAGATAGTATTCGATATGCGATGCTGCAAAACAGAGCTGCTACTGATTTTTTGCTTTCAGCTTACAGGTTATCAGGATTTTAAAGGACTGTACTGTATGAATCTAAGTGACCACTCCAAATCCATCCGTGCCCAGTTGCAAGAACTGCACCGACCGAACCAGCAACTTGTGGAGACCGCTGGGTGCAATCTTTTTGCTGGATGGACTTGGGGGTGGGGTTGCTTGAAGCAAATTATACTCATTGCTTGTGTGGAAGGAATTTGTCTGTTATGTTTAGTGTGCCGTCATTTGCCAGTGGCAAAACAGAAAGGGGGACACTGCTCCTCCCGACGCCTCTGTGGGTGATGCCACTGGCAAATGCGAAGGAAAGAGAACAAAAGAGGATGTGTTCCATGTTCTGGAATGGGTATTTCTAGGGGTACAACCAAAAACGAGTATTCAAACGAGAACTGAGGCAATAGGGGAACTGATACGGAAGGGTCGATCCCGAATTGTAGAAATCAGTGGTAAAGAACCAGAAGATATTAGCATACCTGTCAATGTCAGACACTTAGAATGGTGGCTGCGCAATGACGTTGCCATACAAGAGGCTTTGTTAGGGTATAGTGGGAGAGTCCATTCACAACAGCCACAGGGAAAACTATGGCAAGTTTTAAGAAGAAATCAGTGGATAGAAAAACCTAAAGTACGGGGAGACCCACTGTCAGATGGTATCACTGTATATACAGACGCCGGTAAACGCTTGTGGCGTGCAGCCTGTGTTTGGCAGGAAAAAGATCAATGGTGTCAGCATATCATCAATGGAGACACCCGAGATTCCCTTCAAACCTTGGAACTAGCCGCAGTAGTTTGGGCCTTGAACAATTGGCTGAACGTTCCCTTGGATTCCTTTTGCGGCACAAATGATACAGGCCTGTATCATGTATGAAGATGGCCTGGGAGCCTATGGGGCTGAAATGAGACACCCAATGCCCCTCTGGAACAATGGCACCACAAAAGCTCTGCCACCAAATGTCTTCTTGATATGTGGTGATCGAGCATGGCAGGGAATTCCGAAAAACGTGGTGGGTGGTCCATGCTATCTTGGTAAACTAACACTATTAGCCCCAAATAAAAATTGGTGGAAGAACGTGACAAAGGATTCCCATCCTGGGCGCTTAAAGCGTGACATTAGGGGTCTCACACCAGATTGTAATGATGAGGTAACCTTACTTAGTGCCACTGAAAGAGTGGTCTTGTCTTTATTTATGCCTGGAGCAGCGGCAGGCAGGGCCTTAAAGGACATAGGACGGTTGGCTTGCTGGGCTGAGAAACAAGCGAAGGTCACCACGGAGATTATAGCGAATTTGTTGGAAGATCAAAATAGCCCGCACCATGCAATTTTGCAAAACAGAGCAGCAATTGACTTTTTGCTATTAGCCCAAGGACATGGTTGCGAAGATTTTGAAGGGACGTGCTGTATGAATCTGTCCGATCACAGCGAATCAATTCACAAACAGTTGCAGTGGTTAAAAGAACATGCGAGCAAGATTCGTCAGTCATGGGTTTTTTGGATGAGTGGTTAACTAACTTGTTTGGAATGCTGCCGCAATGGTTATTAGGATTGTTTGTCGAAGGCTTACGTATTATAGTAATTCTTGTAGTCATAGGTTTGTGCTTATGTGTAGTCCTTTCGTGTATTAAGAAAGCTATGTTAAAAGTCATAAACCGAGCCTGGATTGTTCAAAAACAAGAAGGGGGAATTGTGGAGGAATGGCTGAGTGAGAAGGGACATGATCTGATTGCGATGAACAATCCAGCCTCTGACATGAGCCTCAAGGAGAAGCCTTAGTTACAGGCCTGAATGTGGTCGCGAACTCTCCTTGAAGTCCTTAAGAAAGTAGAAGTAACAAAACCGTAAACAAAGATAAGCAGAACTCCATCTGTAGAGAGAGGGAGAAGCTGTCTTGTGTAGCGATGGGTGGGCACAAGAGGTGCACCAATGAACTCACAAGAGGTGTACCAATGAACTCACAAGAGGTGTACCAATGAACTGTTTTAGTCACATAAACATAGGTTGTAAACCAATCACTTTTGCTAGCGTGTGCTTTTACTGTCTTTTACTGTCTGTCTATATATATGCTCTGAAAACTTGAATAAAGGGAGAACGATCATACTCATATTGAGATTTCGTTGTTACTCCGGGTCCGGCTCCCACTCCGACACCCCACCACTGCGGGCAGCAGATCACCGCTTGCTGTGCCACCACCGCCACACAATCAGCGCTGTCCCTCATGCCGTGATGTCACAATGGCTGCCTGACACGCCCACGCAGGCCTAAAAATCCAACCCCCAATAGCCAACACCAAGAATCCAACCCCTAAATCCAACACCAATATCCAACACAAAAAAACCAAAAATCCAACCACAAAAATTCCAACCGCAAAAATTCAAATCCCCAAATCACAACAGTCACCCCAAAATCCAATCCAACCCACCCAATATCCCCGCGTTCAAGGCCACCTTGGACCTGGTTGGAGGAACCTGACCTGCTTGAAGAGGGCCCTTCCCATGGCAGCCCCACCACTGCAGGCAGCAGATCACCGCTTGCCGTGCCACCACCGCCACACAATCAGCACTGTCCCTGATGCCTTGATGTCACAATGGCTGCCTGAAATGCCCGCGCAGGCCTAAAAATCCAACCCCCAATAGCCAACACCAAGAATCCAACCCCTAAATCCAACACCAATATCCAACACAAAAAAAACCAAAAATCCAACTTCAAAAATTCCAACCGCAAAAATTCAATCCCACAAATCACAACAGTCACCCCAACATCCACTCCAACCCACCCAATATCCCTGCGTTCAAGGCCAGCTTCGACCTGGTTGGAGGAAACTGACCTGCTTGAAGAGGGCCCTTCCCATGCCAGCCCCACCACTGCGGGCAACAGATCACAGCTTGCCGTGCCACCACCGCCACACAATCAGCACAGGCCTTGATGCCATTATATCACAATGGCTGCCTGACACGCCCACGCAGGCCTAAAAATCCAACCCCCAATAGCCAACACCAAGAATCCAACCCCTAAATCCAACACCAATATCCAACACAAAAAAAACCAAAAATCCAACTTCAAAAATTCCAACCGCAAGAATTCAATCCCACAAATCACAACAGTCACCCCAACATCCAATCCAACCCACCCAATATCCCCGCGTTCAAGGCCACCTTGGACCTGGTTGGAGGAACCTGACCTGCTTGAAGAGGGCCCTTCCCATCGCAGCCCTACCACTGCGGGCACCAGATCACCGCTTGCCGTGCCACCACCACCACACAATCAGCATGGGCCCTGATGCCTTGATGTCACAATGGCTGCCTGACACGCCCGCGCAGGCCTAAAAATCCAACGCCCAATAGCCAATACCAAGAATCCAACCCCTAAATCCAACACCAATATCCAACACAAAAAAACCAAATATCCAACTTCAAAAATTCCAACCACAACAATTCAATCCCACAAATCACAACAGTCACCCCAAAATCCAATCCAACCCACCCAATATCCCCGCGTTCAAGGCCAGCTTGGACCTGGTTGGAGGAACCTGACCTGCTTGAAGAGGGCCCTTCCCATGGCAGCCCCACCACTGCGGGCACCAGATCACCGCTTGCCGTCCCACCACCGCCACACAATCAGCACAGGCCTTGATGCCATTATATCACAAAGGCTGCCTGACACGCCCACGCAGGCCTAAAAATCCAACCCCCAATAGCCAACACCAAGAATCCAACCCCTAAATCCAACACCAATATCCAACACAAAAAAACCAAAAATCCAACTTCAAAAATTCCAACCGTAAAACTTCAAACCCCAAAGCACAACAGTCACCCCAAAAACAATCCAGCCCACCCAATATCCCCATCTCAAGGCCAGCTTGCACCTGGTTGAGGAACCTGACCTGCTTGAAGAGGGCCCTTCCCATGCACTCCCACCGATGCGGGCAGCAGATCACCGCGTGTCCTGCCACCACCACCGCACAATCAGCGCTGTCCCTGATACCTTGATGTCACAATGGCTGCCTGACACGCCCGCGCAGGCCTAAAAATCCAACCCCCAATACCCAACCCCAGGAATCCAACCCCTAAATCCAACACCAATATCCAACCCCAAAAAACCAAAAATCCAACTCCAAAAATTCCAAACGCAAAAATTCAAACCCCCGATCACAACAGTAACCTCAAAATCCAATCCAACCCACCCAGTATCGCCATCTTCAAGGCCACCTTGGACCTGGTTGGAGGAACCTAATGTCTTTTAAGAGGGCCCTTCCCATGCAGCCCACCGACGCGGGCAGCAGATCACTGCTTGCCATGCCACCACCACCACACAATCAGTGCTGGCCCTGATGCCTTGATGTCACAATGGCTGCCTGACATGCCCACGCAGGCGTAAAAATCCAACCCCCAATAGCCAACCGCAAGAATCCAACCCCTAAATCCAACACCAATATCCAACACAAAAAAAACCAAAATCCAACTTCAAAAACTCCAACCACAAAAATTCAAACCCCCAAATCACAACAGTCACCCCAAAATCGAATCCAACCCACCCAATATCCCTGCGTTTAAGGCCACCTTGGACCTGGTTGGAGGAACCTGACCTGCTTGAAGAGGGCCCTTCCCATGGCAGCCCCACCACGGCAGGCAGCAGATCACCGCTTGCCGTGCCACCACTGCCACACAATCAGCGCTGGCCCTGATGCCATTATATCACAATGGCTGCCTGACACGACCGCGCAGGCCTAAAAATCCAGCCCCCAATATCTAACACCAAGAATCCAACCCCTAAATCCAACACCAATATCCAACACAAAAAACCAAAAATCCAACTTCAAAAATTCCAACCGCAACAATTCAAACCCCCAAATGACAACAGTCACCCCAAAATCCAATCCTACCCACCCAATATCCCCGCACTCAAGGCCAGCTTGAACCTGGTTTGAAGGAACCTGACCTGCTTGAAGAGGGCTCTTCCCATGCCTCCCCGATGCTGCGGGCAGCACATCACGGCTTGCCGTCCCACCACCACCACACAATCAGCGCTGTCCCTGATGCCTTGATGTCACAATGGCTGCCTGACACGCCCGCGCAGGCCTAAAAATCCAACCCCCAATATCTAACACCAAGAATCCAACCCCTAAATCTAACACCAATATCCAACACAAAAAAAGCAAAAATCCAACTTCAAAAATTCCAACCGCAAAAATTCAAACCCCCAAAGCACAACAGTCACCCCAAAATCCAATCCAACCCAGTATCCCCGCCTTCAAGGCGAGCTTGGACCTGGTTGGAGGAACCTGACCTGCTTGAAGAGGCCCCTTCCCATAGCAGCCCCACCACTGCGGGCACCAGTTCACCGCTTGCCGTGCCACCACCGCCACACAATCAGCGCTGTCCCTGATGCCTTCATGTCACAATGGCTGCCTGACACGCCTGCGCAGGCCTAAAAATCCAACCCCCAACAGCCAACCCACGAGACCAACCCCTAAATCCAACACCAATATCCAACACAAAAAAACCAAATATCCAACTTCAAAAATTCCAACCGCAAAAATTCAATCCCACAAATCACAACACTCACCCCAACATCCAATCCAACCCAATATCCCCACGTTCAAGGCCAGTTTGGACCTGGTTGGAGGAACCTGACCTGCTTGAAGAGGGCCCTTCCCATGGCAGCCCCACCACTGCGGGCAGCAGATCACCGCTTGCCGTGCCACCACCGCCACACAATCAGCGCTGTCCCTGATGCCTTGATGTCACAATGGCTGCCCGACACACCTGCGCAGGCCTAAAAATCCAACACCCAATTGCCAACCCACGAGACAAACCCCTAAAGCCAACGCCAATATCCAACACAAAAAAAACAAAAATCCAACTTCAAAAATTCCAACCGCAACAATTCAAACCCCAAATCACAACAGTCACCCCAAAACAATCCAACCCGCCCAATATCCCCATGTCAAGGCCAGCTTGCACCTGGTTGGAGGAACCTGACCTGCTTGAAGAGGGCTCTTCCCATGTACTCCCACCGATGCGGGCACCAGATCACCGTGTGTCCTGCCACCACCACCGCACACTCAGCGCTGTCCCTGATGCCTTGATGTCACAATGGCTGCCTGACACGCCCGCGCAGGCCTAAAAATCAAACCCCCAATAGCCAACACTAAGAATCCAACCCCTAAATCCAACACCAATATCCAACACAAAAAAAACCAAAAATCCAACTTCAAAAATTCCAACCGCAAAAATTCAAACCCCCAAATCACAACAGTCACCCCAAAATCCAATCCAAGTGTGGCATAATTACTAAATTGACCAAAGAGTACAAAAGTACGGCATTGTTCACACATCAAGGAAAATCATACAATCAAGAGGCTTCTGAGGTAGAATACAGACGCAGCCAGCACACGAAGAATGCAAGGCACACCCGAAGGCTACCCGCCTCCAAGGTGCGACCACTCCTCCTTGAGTCTGCGCCCTGAATTTCTCGTGAACTATACCTTTAATTGCAAAGCCAGAAAAATTTACACCAATCATGATAAAGACACGTATGACTAAAGTCACTCAAACTCCACCTCGAAGAGATCAAAGAGTATAAAATAGCCCAAGAGAGGGGGGATACCCAGGGAAGACACCATCATCACTGACTTCTGGGATCAGTCGACGGGCTGAACCTCTCTTCCCCCCCAAGGGGAACGGCTTTGGGTAAGATCTAGCTAGAGAACTTAGAGAGACTCTCTTTTCTACATTTATAGCCAGGCTGTATTTCTTTGTCGCGCGTTTTGTATATGTAACAATACTTTCATTTGCACGTGCTTTGCAGACAGTGTATTTATCACCGGCAATCCTAAGAACCTGTATACCTGTTGCTTAAATAAACTGCACTGTTTAAGTAGCTAGTCGTTTTAGTTTCTCACTGAACGCGACCAAAGACTTGAGAGTGGCCGTGCTAGTTCAGGAGCAGGACTAGACTGAAGGTGCAGTCCACTACTAGTGAATCCAAATCGAAAGAGTTTAATACATATTAAACGCGATTGGACTGATAGTGCTGAATTGGGCATCACTCAGAATTTAAACCTAGCTGCACCTAGCCTCCCACCTCGGTGAGGAGTGTTAGAACGCAAGGGGGGTTATTTTCTGCCAAAACCGTTTTGCCCTCCCCCATCACGCAACACCAACCCACCCAAAATCCCTATCTTCAAGGCCACCTTGGACCTGGTTGGAGGAACCTGACCTGCTTGAAGAGGGCTCTTTCCATGCATCCCCACCGCCGCGGGCACCAGATTACCGCTTGCTGTGACACCACCGCCACACAATCAGCGCTGCCCTTGATGCCATTATATCACAATGGCTGCCTGACATGCCCACGCAGGCCTAAAAATCCAACCCCCAATAGCCAACACCAAGAATCCAACCCCTAAATCCAACACCAATATCCAACACAAAAAAAACAAAAATCCAACTTCAAAAATTCCAACCGCAAAGCTTCAAACCCTCAATCACAACAGTCACCCCAAAATCCAATCCAACCCACCCAATATCCCCATCTTCAAGGCCAGCTTGGACCTGGTTGGAGGAACCTGACCTGCTTGAAGAGGGCCCTTCCCATGCATCCCCACCACTGCGGGCACCAGATCACCGCTTGCTATGACACCACTGCCACACAATCAGCGCTGCCCTTGATGCCTTGATGTCACAATGGCTGCCTGACACGCCCGCGCAGGCCTAAAAATCCAACCCCCAATAGCCACCACCAAGAATCCAACCCCTGAATCCAACACCAATATCCAACACAAAAAAAACAAAAATCCAACTTCAAAAATTCCAACCGCAACAATTCAAACCCCAAATCACAACAGTCACCCCAAAATCCAATCCAACCCACCCAATATCCCCATCTTCAAGGCCAGCTTGGACCTGGTTGGAGGAACCTGACCTGCTTGAAGAGGGCCCTTCCCATGGCAGCCCAACCACTGCGGGCAGCAGATCACCGCTTGCCATGCCACCACCACCGCATAATCAGCACAAGCCCTGATGCCATTATATGAAAATGGCTGCCTGACACGCCCGCCCAGCCTAAAATTCCAACCCCCAAATCACAACAGTCACCCCAAAATCCAGTCCAACCCACCATATATCCCCATCTTCCAGGCCAGCTTGAACCTGGTTGAAGGAACCTGACCTGCTTGAAGAGGGCTCTTCCCATGGCAGCCCCACCACTGCGGGCAGCAGATCACCGCGTGTCGTGCCACCACCGCCACACAATCAGCGCTGTCCCTGATGCCTTGATGTCACAATGGCTGCCTGACACGCCCACGCAGGCCTAAAAATCCAGCCCCCAATAGCCAACACCAAGAATCCAACCCCGAAATCTAACACCAATATCCAACACAAAAAAACCAAAAATCCAACTTCAAAAATTCCAACCGTAAAACTTCAAACCCCAAATCACAACAGTCACCCCAAAAACAATCCAGCCCACCCAATATCCCCATCTCAAGGCCAGCTTGCACCTGGTTGAGGAACCTGACCTGCTTGAAGAGGGCTCTTCCCATGCACTCCCACCGATGCGGGCAGCAGATCACCGCGTGTCCTGCCACCACCACCGCACAATCAGCGCTGTCCCTGATACCTTGATGTCACAATGGCTGCCTGACACGACCGCGCAGGCCTAAAAATCCAACCCCCAATACCCAACCCCAGGAATCCAACCCCTAAATCCAACACCAATATCCAACCCCAAAAAACCAAAAATCCAACTCCAAAAATTCCAAACGCAAAAATTCAAACCCCCAATCACAACAGTAACCTCAAAATCCAATCCAACCCACCCAATATCGCCATCTTCAAGGCCACCTTGGACCTGGTTGGAGGAACCTAATATCTTTTAAGAGGGCCCTTCCCATGCACCCCCACCGACGCGGGCAGCAGATCACTGCTTGCCATGCCACCACCACCACACAATCAGTGCTGGCCCTGATGCCTTGATGTCACAATGGCTGCCTGACATGCCCACGCAGGCGTAAAAATCCAACCCCCAATAGCCAACCGCAAGAATCCAACCCCTAAATCCAACACCAATATCCAACACAAAAAAACCAAAAATCCAACTTCAAAAATTCCAACCGCAAAAATTCAAACCCCCAAATCACAACAGTCACCCCAAAATCGAATCCAACCCACCCAATATCCCTGCGTTTAAGGCCAGCTTGGACCTGGTTGGAGGAACCTGACCTGCTTGAAGAGGGCCCTTCCCATGGCAGCCCCACCACTGCGGGCAGCAGATCACCGCTTGCCGTGCCACCACTGCCACACAATCAGCGCTGGCCCTGATGCCATTATATCACAATGGCTGCCTGACACGACCGCGCAGGCCTAAAAATCCAGCCCCCAATAGCCAACACCAAGAATCCAACCCCTACATCCAACACCAATATCCAACCCCAAAAAACCAAAAATCCAACTCCAAAAATTCCAACCGCAAAAATTCAAACCCCCGATCACAACAGTAACCTCAAAATCCAATCCAACCCACCCAGTATCGCCATCTTCAAGGCCACCTTGGACCTGGTTGGAGGAACCTAATGTCTTTTAAGAGGGCCCTTCCCATGCAGCCCACCGACGCGGGCAGCAGATCACTGCTTGCCATGCCACCACCACCACACAATCAGTGCTGGCCCTGATGCCTTGATGTCACAATGGCTGCCTGACATGCCCACGCAGGCGTAAAAATCCAACCCCCAATAGCCAACCGCAAGAATCCAACCCCTAAATCCAACACCAATATCCAACACAAAAAAAACCAAAAATCCAACTTCAAAAACTCCAACCACAAAAATTCAAACCCCCAAATCACAACAGTCACCCCAAAATCGAATCCAACCCACCCAATATCCCTGCGTTTAAGGCCAGCTTGGACCTGGTTGGAGGAACCTGACCTGCTTGAAGAGGGCCCTTCCCATGGCAGCCCCACCACTGCGGGCAGCAGATCACCGCTTGCCGTGCCACCACTGCCACACAATCAGCGCTGGCCCTGATGCCATTATATCACAATGGCTGCCTGACACGCCCGCGCAGGCCTAAAAATCAAACCCCCAATAGCCAACACTAAGAATCCAACCCCTAAATCCAACACCAATATCCAACACAAAAAAAACCAAAAATCCAACTTCAAAAATTCCAACCGCAAAAATTCAAACCCCCAAATCACAACAGTCACCCCAAAATCCAATCCAAGTGTGGCATAATTACTAAATTGACCAAAGAGTACAAAAGTACGGCATTGTTCACACATCAAGGAAAATCATACAATCAAGAGGCTTCTGAGGTAGAATACAGACGCAGCCAGCACACGAAGAATGCAAGGCACACCCGAAGGCTACCCGCCTCCAAGGTGCGACCACTCCTCCTTGAGTCTGCGCCCTGAATTTCTCGTGAACTATACCTTTAATTGCAAAGCCAGAAAAATTTACACCAATCATGATAAAGACACGTATGACTAAAGTCACTCAAACTCCACCTCGAAGAGATCAAAGAGTATAAAATAGCCCAAGAGAGGGGGGATACCCAGGGAAGACACCATCATCACTGACTTCTGGGATCAGTTGACGGGCTGAACCTCTCTTCCCCGCCAAGGGGAACGGCTTTGGGTAAGATCTAGCTAGAGAACTTAGAGAGACTCTCTTTTCTACATTTATAGCCAGGCTGTATTTCTTTGTCGCGCGTTTTGTATATGTAACAATACTTTCATTTGCACGTGCTTTGCAGACAGTGTATTTATCACCGGCAATCCTAAGAACCTGTATACCTGTTGCTTAAATAAACTGCATTGTTTAAGTAGCTAGTCGTTTTAGTTTCTCACTGAACGCGACCAAAGACTTGAGAGTGGCCGTGCTAGTTCAGGAGCAGGACTAGACTGAAGGTGCAGTCCACTACTAGTGAATCCAAATCGAAAGAGTTTAATACATATTAAACGCGATTGGACTGATAGTGCTGAATTGGGCATCACTCAGAATTTAAACCTAGCTGCACCTAGCCTCCCACCTCGGTGAGGAGTGTTAGAACGCAAGGGGGGTTATTTTCTGCCAAAACCGTTTTGCCCTCCCCCATCACGCAACACCAACCCACCCAAAATCCCCATCTTCAAGGCCACCTTGGACCTGGTTGGAGGAACCTGACCTGCTTGAAGAGGGCTCTTTCCATGCATCCCCACCGCCGCGGGCACCAGATTACCGCTTGCTGTGACACCACCGCCACACAATCAGCGCTGCCCTTGATGCCATTATATCACAATGGCTGCCTGAGACGCCCGCGCAGGCCTAAAAATCCAACCCCCAATAGCCAACACCAAGAATCCAACCCCTAAATCCAACACCAATATCCAACACAAAAAAAACAAAAATCCAACTTCAAAAATTCCAACCGCAAAGCTTCAAACCCTCAATCACAACAGTCACCCCAAAATCCAATCCAACCCACCCAATATCCCCATCTTCAAGGCCAGCTTGGACCTGGTTGGAGGAACCTGACCTGCTTGAAGAGGGCCCTTCCCATGCATCCCCACCACTGCGGGCACCAAATCACCGCTTGCTATGACACCACTGCCACACAATCAGCGCTGCCCTTGATGCCTTGATGTCACAATGGCTGCCTGACACGCCCGCGCAGGCCTAAAAATCCAACCCCCAATAGCCACCACCAAGAATCCAACCCCTGAATCCAACACCAATATCCAACACAAAAAAAACAAAAATCCAACTTCAAAAATTCCAACCGCAACAATTCAAACCCCAAATCACAACAGTCACCCCAAAATCCCATCCAACCCACCCAATATCCCCGTGTTCAAGGCCAGCTTGGACCTGGTTGGAGGAACCTGACCTGCTTGAAGAGGGCTCTTTCCATGCATCCCCACCACTGCGGGCAGCAGATCACCGCTTGCTGTGACACCACCGCCACACAATCAGCGCTGCCCTTGATGCCATTATATCACAATGGCTGCCTGACACGCCCGCGCAGGCCTAAAAATCCAACCCCCAATAGCCAACCCCAAGAATCCAACCCCTAAATCCAACACCAATATCCAACACAAAAAAACCAAAAATCCAACTTCAAAAATTCCAACCGTAAAACTTCAAACCCCAAAGCACAACAGTCACCCCAAAAACAATCCAGCCCACCCAATATCCCCATCTCAAGGCCAGCTTACACCTGGTTGAGGAACCTGACCTGCTTGAAGAGGGCTCTTCCCATGCACTCCCACCGATGCGGGCAGCAGATCACCGCGTGTCCTGCCACCACCACCGCACAATCAGCGCTGTCCCTGATACCTTGATGTCACAATGGCTGCCTGACACGACCGCGCAGGCCTAAAAATCCAACCCCCAATACCCAACCCCAGGAATCCAACCCCTAAATCCAACACCAATATCCAACCCCAAAAAACCAAAAATCCAACTCCAAAAATTCCAAACGCAAAAATTCAAACCCCCGATCACAACAGTAACCTCAAAATCCAATCCAACCCACCCAGTATCACCATCTTCAAGGCCACCTTGGACCTGGTTGGAGGAACCTAATGTCTTTTAAGAGGGCCCTTCCCATGCAGCCCACCGACGCGGGCAGCAGATCACTGCTTGCCATGCCACCACCACCACACAATCAGTGCTGGCCCTGATGCCTTGATGTCACAATGGCTGCCTGACATGCCCACGCAGGCGTAAAAATCCAACCCCCAATAGCCAACCGCAAGAATCCAACCCCTAAATCCAACACCAATATCCAACACAAAAAAAACCAAAAATCCAACTTCAAAAACTCCAACCGCAAAAATTCAAACCCCCAAATCACAACAGTCACCCCAAAATCGAATCCAACCCACCCAATATCCCTGCGTTTAAGGCCACCTTGGACCTGGTTGGAGGAACCTGACCTGCTTGAAGAGGGCCCTTCCCATGGCAGCCCCACCACGGCGGGCAGCAGATCACCGCTTGCCGTGCCACCACTGCCACACAATCAGCGCTGGCCCTGATGCCATTATATCACAATGGCTGCCTGACACGACCGCGCAGGCCTAAAAATCCAGCCCCCAATATCTAACACCAAGAATCCAACCCCTAAATCCAACACCAATATCCAACACAAAAAACCAAAAATCCAACTTCAAAAATTCCAACCGCAACAATTCAAACCCCCAAATCACAACAGTCACCCCAAAATCCAATCCAACCCACCCAATATCCCCGCACTCAAGGCCAGCTTGAACCTGGTTTGAAGGAACCTGACCTGCTTGAAGAGGGGTCTTCCCATGCCTCCCCGATGCTGCGGGCAGCACATCACCGCTTGCCGTCCCACCACCACCACACAATCAGCGCTGTCCCTGATGCCTTGATGTCACAATGGCTGCCTGACACGCCCGCGCAGGCCTAAAAATCCAACCCCCAATATCTAACACCAAGAATCCAACCCCTAAATCTAACACCAATATCCAACACAAAAAAAGCAAAAATCCAACTTCAAAAATTCCAACCGCAAAAATTCAAACCCCCAAATCACAACAGTCACCCCAAAATCCAATCCAACCCAGTATCCCCGCCTTCAAGGCGAGCTTGGACCTGGTTGGAGGAACCTGACCTGCTTGAAGAGGCCCCTTCCCATAGCAGCCCCACCACTGCGGGCACCAGTTCACCGCTTGCCGTGCCACCACCGCCACACAATCAGCGCTGTCCCTGATGCCTTCATGTCACAATGGCTGCCTGACACGCCTGCGCAGGCCTAAAAATCCAACCCCCAACAGCCAACCCACGAGACCAACCCCTAAATCCAACACCAATATCCAACACAAAAAAACCAAATATCCAACTTCAAAAATTCCAACCGCAAAAATTCAATCCCACAAATCACAACACTCACCCCAACATCCAATCCAACCCAATATCCCCACGTTCAAGGCCAGTTTGGACCTGGTTGGAGGAACCTGACCTGCTTGAAGAGGGCCCTTCCCATGGCAGCCCCACCACTGCGGGCAGCAGATCACCGCTTGCCGTGCCACCACCGCCACACAATCAGCGCTGTCCCTGATGCCTTGATGTCACAATGGCTGCCCGACACACCTGCACAGGCCTAAAAATCCAACACCCAATTGCCAACCCACGAGACAAACCCCTAAAGCCAACACCAATATCCAACACAAAAAAAAACAAAAATCCAACTTCAAAAATTCCAACCGCAACAATTCAAACCCCCAATCATAACAGTCACCCCAAAACAATCCAACCCGCCCAATATCCCCATCTCAAGGCCAGCTTGGACCTGGTTGGAGGAACCTGACCTGCTTGAAGAGGGCTCTTCCCATGTACTCCCACCGATGCGGGCACCAGATCACCGTGTGTCCTGCCACCACCACCGCACACTCAGCGCTGTCCCTGATGCCTTGATGTCACAATGGCTGCCTGACACGCCCGCGCAGGCCTAAAAATCAAACCCCCAATAGCCAACACTAAGAATCCAACCCCTAAATCCAACACCAATATCCAACACAAAAAAAACCAAAAATCCAACTTCAAAAATTCCAACCGCAAAAATTCAAACCCCCAAATCACAACAGTCACCCCAAAATCCAATCCAAGTGTGGCATAATTACTAAATTGACCAAAGAGTACAAAAGTACGGCATTGTTCACACATCAAGGAAAATCATACAATCAAGAGGCTTCTGAGGTAGAATACAGACGCAGCCAGCACACGAAGAATGCAAGGCACACCCGAAGGCTACCCGCCTCCAAGGTGCGACCACTCCTCCTTGAGTCTGCGCCCTGAATTTCTCGTGAACTATACCTTTAATTGCAAAGCCAGAAAAATTTACACCAATCATGATAAAGACACGTATGACTAAAGTCACTCAAACTCCACCTCGAAGAGATCAAAGAGTATAAAATAGCCCAAGAGAGGGGGGATACCCAGGGAAGACACCATCATCACTGACTTCTGGGATCAGTTGACGGGCTGAACCTCTCTTCCCCGCCAAGGGGAACGGCTTTGGGTAAGATCTAGCTAGAGAACTTAGAGAGACTCTCTTTTCTACATTTATAGCCAGGCTGTATTTCTTTGTCGCGCGTTTTGTATATGTAACAATACTTTCATTTGCACGTGCTTTGCAGACAGTGTATTTATCACCGGCAATCCTAAGAACCTGTATACCTGTTGCTTAAATAAACTGCACTGTTTAAGTAGCTAGTCGTTTTAGTTTCTCACTGAACGCGACCAAAGACTTGAGAGTGGCCGTGCTAGTTCAGGAGCAGGACTAGACTGAAGGTGCAGTCCACTACTAGTGAATCCAAATCGAAAGAGTTTAATACATATTAAACGCGATTGGACTGATAGTGCTGAATTGGGCATCACTCAGAATTTAAACCTAGCTGCACCTAGCCTCCCACCTCGGTGAGGAGTGTTAGAACGCAAGGGGGGTTATTTTCTGCCAAAACCGTTTTGCCCTCCCCCATCACGCAACACCAACCCACCCAAAATCCCCATCTTCAAGGCCACCTTGGACCTGGTTGGAGGAACCTGACCTGCTTGAAGAGGGCTCTTTCCATGCATCCCCACCGCCGCGGGCACCAGATTACCGCTTGCTGTGACACCACCGCCACACAATCAGCGCTGCCCTTGATGCCATTATATCACAATGGCTGCCTGACACGCCCGCGCAGGCCTAAAAATCCAACCCCCAATAGCCAACACCAAGAATCCAACCCCTAAATCCAACACCAATATCCAACACAAAAAAACCAAAAATCCAACTTCAAAAATTCCAACCGTAAAACTTCAAACCCCAAATCACAACAGTCACCCCAAAAACAATCCAGCCCACCCAATATCCCCATCTCAAGGCCAGCTTGCACCTGGTTGAGGAACCTGACCTGCTTGAAGAGGGCTCTTCCCATGCACTCCCACCGATGCGGGCAGCAGATCACCGCGTGTCCTGCCACCACCACCGCACAATCAGCGCTGTCCCTGATACCTTGATGTCACAATGGCTGCCTGACACGCCCACGCAGGCCTAAAAATCCAACCCCCAATACCCAACCCCAGGAATCCAACCCCTAAATCCAACACCAATATCCAACCCCAAAAAACCAAAAATCCAACTCCAAAAATTCCAAACGCAAAAATTCAAACCCCCAATCACAACAGTAACCTCAAAATCCAATCCAACCCACCCAGTATCACCTTCTTCAAGGCCACCTTGGACCTGGTTGGAGGAACCTAATGTCTTTTAAGAGGGCCCTTCCCATGCAGCCCACCGACGCGGGCAGCAGATCACTGCTTGCCATGCCACCACCACCACACAATCAGTGCTGGCCCTGATGCCTTGATGTCACAATGGCTGCCTGACATGCCCACGCAGGCGTAAAAATCCAACCCCCAATAGCCAACCGCAAGAATCCAACCCCTAAATCCAACACCAATATCCAACACAAAAAAAACCAAAAATCCAACTTCAAAAATTCCAACCGCAAAAATTCAAACCCCCAAATCACAACAGTCACCCCAAAATCGAATCCAACCCACCCAATATCCCTGCGTTTAAGGCCACCTTGGACCTGGTTGGAGGAACCTGACCTGCTTGAAGAGGGCCCTTCCCATGGCAGCCCCACCACGGCGGGCAGCAGATCACCGCTTGCCGTGCCACCACTGCCACACAATCAGCAAGGGCCCTGATGCCTTGATGTCACAATGGCTGCCTGACACGCCTGCGCAGGCCTAAAAATCCAACCCCCAACAGCCAACCCACGAGACCAACCCCTAAATCCAACACCAATATCCAACACAAAAAAAACAAATATCCAACTTCAAAAATTCCAACCGCAAAAATTCAATCCCACAAATCACAACACTCACCCCAACATCCAATCCAACCCAATATCCCCACGTTCAAGGCCAGTTTGGACCTGGTTGGAGGAACCTGACCTGCTTGAAGAGGGCCCTTCCCATGGCAGCCCCACCACTGCGGGCAGCAGATCACCGCTTGCCGTGCCACCACCGCCACACAATCAGCGCTGTCCCTGATGCCTTGATGTCACAATGGCTGCCCGACACACCTGCACAGGCCTAAAAATCCAACACCCAATTGCCAACCCACGAGACAAACCCCTAAAGCCAACACCAATATCCAACACAAAAAAAACAAAAATCCAACTTCAAAAATTCCAACCGCAACAATTCAAACCCCCAATCATAACAGTCACCCCAAAACAATCCAACCCGCCCAATATCCCCATCTCAAGGCCAGCTTGGACCTGGTTGGAGGAACCTGACCTGCTTGAAGAGGGCTCTTCCCATGTACTCCCACCGATGCGGGCACCAGATCACCGTGTGTCCTGCCACCACCACCGCACACTCAGCGCTGTCCCTGATGCCTTGATGTCACAATGGCTGCCTGACACGCCCGCGCAGGCCTAAAAATCAAACCCCCAATAGCCAACACTAAGAATCCAACCCCTAAATCCAACACCAATATCCAACACAAAAAAAACCAAAAATCCAACTTCAAAAATTCCAACCGCAAAAATTCAAACCCCCAAATCACAACAGTCACCCCAAAATCCAATCCAAGTGTGGCATAATTACTAAATTGACCAAAGAGTACAAAAGTACGGCATTGTTCACACATCAAGGAAAATCATACAATCAAGAGGCTTCTGAGGTAGAATACAGACGCAGCCAGCACACGAAGAATGCAAGGCACACCCGAAGGCTACCCGCCTCCAAGGTGCGACCACTCCTCCTTGAGTCTGCGCCCTGAATTTCTCGTGAACTATCCCTTAAATTGCAAAGCCAGAAAAATTTACACCAATCATGATAAAGACACGTATGACTAAAGTCACTCAAACTCCACCTCGAAGAGATCAAAGAGTATAAAATAGCCCAAGAGAGGGGGGATACCCAGGGAAGACACCATCATCACTGACTTCTGGGATCAGTTGACGGGCTGAACCTCTCTTCCCCGCCAAGGGGAACGGCTTTGGGTAAGATCTAGCTAGAGAACTTAGAGAGACTCTCTTTTCTACATTTATAGCCAGGCTGTATTTCTTTGTCGCGCGTTTTGTATATGTAACAATACTTTCATTTGCACGTGCTTTGCAGACAGTGTATTTATCACCGGCAATCCTAAGAACCTGTATACCTGTTGCTTAAATAAACTGCACTGTTTAAGTAGCTAGTCGTTTTAGTTTCTCACTGAACGCGACCAAAGACTTGAGAGTGGCCGTGCTAGTTCAGGAGCAGGACTAGACTGAAGGTGCAGTCCACTACTAGTGAATCCAAATCGAAAGAGTTTAATACATATTAAACGCGATTGGACTGATAGTGCTGAATTGGGCATCACTCAGAATTTAAACCTAGCTGCACCTAGCCTCCCACCTCGGTGAGGAGTGTTAGAACGCAAGGGGGGTTATTTTCTGCCAAAACCGTTTTGCCCTCCCCCATCACGCAACACCAACCCACCCAAAATCCCCATCTTCAAGGCCACCTTGGACCTGGTTGGAGGAACCTGACCTGCTTGAAGAGGGCTCTTTCCATGCATCCCCACCGCCGCGGGCACCAGATTACCGCTTGCTGTGACACCACCGCCACACAATCAGCGCTGCCCTTGATGCCATTATATCACAATGGCTGCCTGACATGCCCACGCAGGCCTAAAAATCCAACCCCCAATAGCCAACACCAAGAATCCAACCCCTGAATCCAACACCAATATCCAACACAAAAAAAACAAAAATCCAACTTCAAAAATTCCAACCGCAACAATTCAAACCCCAAATCACAACAGTCACCCCAAAACCCCATCCAACCCACCCAATATCCCCGTGTTCAAGGCCAGCTTGGACCTGGTTGGAGGAACCTGACCTGCTTGAAGAGGGCCCTTCCCATGGCAGCCCAACCACTGCGGGCAGCAGATCACCGCTTGCCATGCCACCACCACCGCATAATCAGCACAAGCCCTGATGCCATTATATGAAAATGGCTGCCTGACACGCCCGCCCAGCCTAAAATTCCAACCCCCAAATCACAACAGTCACCCCAAAATCCAGTCCAACCCACCATATATCCCCATCTTCCAGGCCAGCTTGAACCTGGTTGAAGGAACCTGACCTGCTTGAAGAGGGCTCTTCCCATGGCAGCCCCACCACTGCGGGCAGCAGATCACCGCGTGTCGTGCCACCACCGCCACACAATCAGCGCTGTCCCTGATGCCTTGATGTCACAATGGCTGCCTGACACGCCCACGCAGGCCTAAAAATCCAACCCCCAATAGCCAACACCAAGAATCCAACCCCGAAATCTAACACCAATATCCAACACAAAAAAACCAAAAATCCAACTTCAAAAATTCCAACCGTAAAACTTCAAACCCCAAATCACAACAGTCACCCCAAAAACAATCCAGCCCACCCAATATCCCCATCTCAAGGCCAGCTTGCACCTGGTTGAGGAACCTGACCTGCTTGAAGAGGGCTCTTCCCATGCACTCCCACCGATGCGGGCAGCAGATCACCGCGTGTCCTGCCACCACCACCGCACAATCAGCGCTGTCCCTGATACCTTGATGTCACAATGGCTGCCTGACACGACCGCGCAGGCCTAAAAATCCAACCCCCAATACCCAACCCCAGGAATCCAACCCCTAAATCCAACACCAATATCCAACCCCAAAAAAACAAAAATCCAACTCCAAAAATTCCAACCGCAAAAATTCAAACCCCCCATCACAACAGTAACCTCAAAATCCAATCCAACCCACCCAATATCGCCATCTTCAAGGCCACCTTGGACCTGGTTGGAGGAACCTAAAGTCTTTTAAGAGGGCCCTTCCCATGCACCCCCACCGACGCGGGCAGCAGATCACTGCTTGCCATGCCACCACCACCACACAATCAGTGCTGGCCCTGATGCCTTGATGTCACAATGGCTGCCTGACATGCCCACGCAGGCCTAAAAATCCAACCCCCAATAGCCAACACCAATATCCAACACAAAAAAACCAAAAATCCAACTTCAAATATTCCAACCGCAAAAATTCAAACCCCCAAAGCACAACACTCACCCCAAAATTCAATGCAACCCACCCAATATCCCCGCGTTCAAGGCCATCTTGGACCTGGTTGGAGGAACCTGACCTGCTTGAAGAGGGCCCTTCCCATGGCAGCCCCACCACTGCGGGCACCAGTTCACCGCTTGCCGTGCCACCACCACCACACAATCAGCGCTGGCCCTGATGCCTTGATGTCACAATGGCTGCCTGACACGCCCGCGCAGGCCTAAAAATCCAACCCCCAATAGCCAACACCAAGAATCCAACCCCTAAATCCAACACCAATATCCAACACAAAAAAACCAAAAATCCAACTTCAAAAATTCCAACCGCAAAAATTCAAACCCCCAAATCACAACAGTCACCCCAAAATCGAATCCAACCCACCCAATATCCCCGCGTTCAAGGCCAGCTTGGACCTGGTTGGAGGAACGTGACCTGCTTGAAGAGGGCCCTTCCCATGGCAGCCCCACCACTGCGGGCAGCAGATCACCGCTTGCCGTGCCACCACCGCCACACAATCAGCGCTGTCCCTGATGCCTTGATGTCACAATGGCTGCCTGACACACCCGCGCAGGCCTAAAAATCCAACCCCCAATAGCCAAAACCAATATCCAACACAAAAAAACCAAAAATCCAACTTCAAATATACCAACTGCAAAAATTCAAACCCCCAAAGCACAACAGTCACCCCAAAATCCAATCCAACCCACCCAATATCCCCGCGTTCAAGGCCATCTTGGACCTGGTTGGAGGAACGTGACCTGCTTGAAGAGGGCCCTTCCCATGGCAGCCCCACCACTGCGGGCAGCAGATCACCGCTTGCCGTGCCACCACCGCCACACAATCAGCGCTGTCCCTGATGCCTTGATGTCACAATGGCTGCCTGACACGCCCGCGCAGGCCTAAAAATCCAACCCCCAATAGCCAACACCAATATCCAACACAAAAAAACCAAAAATCCAACTTCAAAATTTCCAACCGCAAAAATTCAAACCCCCAAAGCACAACACTCACCCCAAAATTCAATGCAACCCACCCAATATCCCCGCGTTCAAGGCCATCTTGGACCTGGTTGGAGGAACCTGACCTGCTTGAAGAGGGCCCTTCCCATGGCAGCCCCACCACTGCGGGCAACAGATCACCGCTTGCCGTGCCAACAGCACCACACAATCAGCGCTGGCCCTGATGCCTTGATGTCACAATGGCTGCCTGACACGCCCGCGCAGTCCTAAATATCCAATCCCCAATATCCAACACCAAGAATCCAACCCCTAAATCCAACACCAATATCCAAGCCAAAAAAAAAAAAAATTGAACTTCAAAAATTCCAACCGCAAAAATTCAATCCCCCAAATCACAACACTCACCCCAAAATCCAATCCAACCCACCCAATATCCCTGCGTTCAAGGCCAGTTTGGACCTGGTTGGAGGAACCTGACCTGCTTGAAGAGGGCCCTTCTCATGGCAGCCCCACCACTGCGGGCACCAGATCACTGCTTGCCGTCCCATCTCCGCCACACAATCAGCACGAGCCCTGATGCCTTGATGTCACAATGGCTGCCTGACACGCCCACGCAGGCCTAAAAATCCAGCCCCCAATAGCCAACACCAAGAATCCAACCCCTGAATCCAACACCAATATCCAACACAAAAAAACCAAAAATCCAACTTCAAAAATTCCAACCGCAAAAATTCAAACCCCCAAATCACAACAGTCACCCCAAAATCCAATCCAACCCACCCAATATCCCCATCTTCAAGGCCGGCTTGGACCTGGTTGGAGGAACTTGACCTGCTTGAAGAGGGCCCTTCCCATGGCAGCCCCACCACTGCGGGCAGCAGATCACCGCTTGTCGTGCCACCACCGCCACACAATTAGCGATGTCCCTGATGCCTTGATGTCACAATGGCTGCCTGACACGCCCGTGCAGGCCTAAAAATCCAACCCCCAATAGCCAACCCACGAATCCAACCCCTAAATCCAACACCAATATCCAACACAAAAAAACCAAAAATTGAACTTCAAAAATTCCAACCGAAAAATTCCATCCCTTAAATCACAACAGTCACCCCAAAATCCAATCCAACCCACCCAATATCCCTGTGTTCAAGGCCAGCTTGGACCTGGTTGGAGGAACCTGACCTGCTTGAAGAGGGCCCTTCCCATGGCAGCCCCACCACTGCGGGCAGCAGATCACCGCTTGCCGTGCCACCACCGCCACACAATCAGCGCTGTCCCTGATGCCTTCATGTCACAATGGCTGCCTGACACGCCCACGCAGGCCGAAAAATCCAACCCCCAATAGCCAACACCAAGAATCCAACCCCTAAATCCAACACCAATATCCAACACAAAAAAAGCAAAAATCCAACTTCAAAAATTCCAACCGCAAAAATTCAAACCCCCAAAGCACAACAGTCACCCCAAAATCCAATCCAACCCAGTATCCCCGCCTTCAAGGCGAGCTTGGACCTGGTTGGAGGAACCTGACCTGCTTGAAGAGGCCCCTTCCCATAGCAGCCCCACCACTGCGGGCACCAGTTCACCGCTTGCCGTGCCACCACCGCCACACAATCAGCAAGGCCCTGATGCCTTCATGTCACAATGCCTGCCTGACACCCCCATGCAGGCCTAAAAATCCAACCCCCAATAGCCAACACCAAGAATCAAACCCCTAAATCCAACACCAATATCCAACACAAAAAAAACAAAAATCCAACTTCAAAAATTCCAACCGCAAAAATTCAAACCCACAAATCACAACAGTCACCCCAAAACCCAAAGCCACCCAATATCCCCGCGTTCAAGGCCAGCTTTTCTTCTTTTTCACAGTCCGTCTCGAATTTTTCGCTGCCCCTTCTCTCGTCTCCGTCTTCTTGTCCTGCTCGTCTCTTCCACCTCTCTCTCCCGCTCCCTGTCTCTCTCCTATATTCTTCCGTCTCTCGGTCCCTGTTCTTTTGCACAGTCTCTCCTCTCGCTACCTCGCAGTCCCGCTCCCCACTCCTCTCTTCTTTGCGGCATCCCCTTTCCTGGCTTCCTGTCCGACACTTCTTCTCTACATCCCTCTGTCCTTCCTCCTGCTTTTTTCTTCCCTTTTGTCCCTCTGTCCTGCCGCCTTTGGGCACTGAGCCTCGTAGCCAACTCACTGACGGCATTTCTTGGGCACGTTAAGGAATAAACACTTCCCGCCTCCTCTGTGGCCCTGGATGCACTTGCTGTCCGCAGGGTGCAGAGCTGATTGCTGGGGACAGGCTCAGGGGAGGGGGTGATGTGCTGTGGGGCTTTGGCAATGGCCCCTCTTCCCAGTGGGCTCCAGCTGGGGCTGAGGCAGCCCAGGTGAGACCCATGAGGTGAGGATGGGCTGGGCCAGGCTCAGGTTCAGCCAGTGAGGCTGAGGATGGAGCTGGCTCTGCTGTGCTGGGGGGGGGCCTGCCTGGGCATGGCTGCCTGCTGGAGCTGGCTGAAGAGTGACACAAAGGGGGTTCTACAGGCATCTGCCTCCAGCAAGGAACCCCACGGTCCCCACGGCGAGGAAGGATCCCTCCCAGACATCCCCGTCAGAGCGCACCACCAGCACAGAGCGCCAGGAGCTTGCTGCCTCCGTCGTCTGCACGTGTGAGCCACCGTGCCTCTGGGAAGCATGGTGGGGGAGGAGTTTAATAGTATGCCTTTTTTTTTTTTTTTTTTTTTTTTTTTATTGCAGGTATACTGCATTTTGAGGCATTCACAACTTTACTGAAGAGGGAACTGTTTTTTTCCACAGGTTTGCTGTCTACTGTGTAAGTTGCTGATACCCTTTTTCTTTATAGGGAGGATGGTGAGCTTATTTAGCAGGGGGTAGGGTGAGCATCTGGAGCGTCCCCCCTTTCCCCCTTCCTTTCCCACCATCCCACATTTCCTCCTCATTTTGAACCCCCCTGCTCGCTGTCACCTCTTTCCCCGTTTCCCCTTTTCTTCTCCCCTGCCTCCCCTGTCCTCTGTGTGCCTTTCCACTCTTTCCCCATCCTCCCCCTTGTTTCATCTCACCCCTTTCCTCTCTCTTTGTTCCTCCATGTCCCACTGTCCCGGTTCCTGCGGGGATAGGGTTAATTTTCTCTTGTATTCCATACCACCTGATCCATGCCCACTTTGAACTGCAGAGGGGAGGGGGCAGGGAGTGCCACCTGCAGCAGGCTGGGGCGTCCCTGGTCCGGTCAGTGAGCGGCGGTTTCGTAACCGCATTTGTATATTCCTCTGTCCATGTTATTGTTGTTGTTTTGCTTGTTCCCTTTGCTGTTCTGTTTAACTGCCCTTGTCTCAACCCCAGAGTCTTGCCTCTTTCTTCTGAGTCTTCCCTTATTGGGAAGGCCCCAGCGAGACGCACGTGGTTCTTTGTTGCCGTCTGAGGCAAAACCACGACAGTCCTTTTTGGCGCCCAACGTGGGGCTCGAAGGGTTGAGATAACGACAGAATCCAACTAGAGCTTGGAAAAAACGAATTTTTGTATGTATTTATTAGGTAAATAGTCACTGGTCACCATGTTGTTTGGTTTGTTCTCATCGCTGTGTTATGTAAATTCCTATATGGTTCATGTACTCCCTGGGATGCTGTTTATCATGTCTGGAACAGGGATCAGGATTATCATTCTGCTGTCCTGTGCGATATCTGTTTATGATACAATACCATCCCTGTTCAGACAGCTATTGTGGGGTGTTTATGCGGTTCTGCTGTCCTGTCCGTACATTGGGCACCATCTCTCTGAATTTATTAATAATTACACCCAGTCTGTGGAGGAAACAGGGGGGGACACTTTCCCCAGCTCTTTTGCCTCCCTTTTCTCCTTTGGGCCAGGTATGACAGCTTTTGAGAATTTTGGATATTCTTGGGATACTCAAACCAGCATGTTCCTAGTGTTATGTCTCCTGAGTACGTTCCAGGTTTTGTTTAGGGTTAAGCGACTATTTAAGACTCCCGCCCGGAGATCTGCTCCGAGGCTGGATAGTCAGGGGTGGCATGGCATGTGGGAGAACATGGGCAGGTACCTGGAGAACTTCTCACCTCCAATGGTCTGGGACTTCACCCCTGAACAATTACAGGACCCTGATAAAGTGGTGGAATATTTGAAGGGAAAATGCTGTGGCTGTTGTAGAGAGGCACAACTCACCGCACTGTGCTGGGCCCTGGCCAGTATCTACCAGGCACTGCTCGGTGTTACGCAGCACCCTCAGGGGGAAGAGATGGAAACTAGACCGGCAGCCACTGCAGCTACTGCAACCCCTGCGGCAGCCCCTGCGGCTGCTGCAACCCCTGTGGCAGCCACTGCAGCTACTGCAACCCCTGCGGCAACCCCCGTGGCAGCCACTGCTGCTGAACCAGGGAATCAACCTGTGCCAGTATCAGTTGCCCCCATACAGATGAGGAAGTACACGAAGAAATCAGTTCGCTTAGTAAAAGATGATGACGAACCAGGGTCATCACGAAAGCAGGAGGAAGAGGCAGAGCCAGAGATAATCACTCGATCCCTATCCTTGAGTGAGCTGCGGGATATGCGGAAAGATTTTAGGCGACTTTCAGGTGAGCACATTGTTACCTGGCTGCTCCGGTGCTGGGATAACGGGGCCAGTAGCCTGGAATTAGAGGGTAGGGAGGCCAGGCAGCTGGGATCCCTGTCCAGGGAAGGCGGCATTGACAAGGCAATTGGGAAGAAGACCCAAGCCCTCAGCCTCTGGAAGCGACTCCTGTCAAGCACGAGGGAGAGGGACCCCTTCAGTGAGGATGTTGTATGTCAACCAAGCAAGTGGACCACCATGGAAAGAGGTACCCAGTACCTGAGAGAATTAGCCATGCGGGAGATGATTTATTATGACCTGGACAATGCACAGCTACCCACAGACCCTGATGAGGTGCAGTGCACAAGGCCCATGTGGCGGAAGTTTGTACGGAGCGCACCATCGTCATATGCATACTCATTGGCAGTAATGGAATGGAAAGGTGAAGAGGGACCAACGGTGGATGAGGTGGCTGGCCGGCTCCGGCCACATGAAGAAAGTCTCTCTTCCCCCCTTGTCTCCGCTGTGGAGAAACTGTTGCGGAAGGTCCAGCAACTTGAAGAGAATATGTCCTACTCCCCACCTGTATGGGCCGGCATCTCAGCTATTAGAAGCAGGTATTTCCCCACTCAAGAGAGAGAGTACAGAGGGTCCACACCACGAGGCACCCTGTGGTTCTACCTGCGTGACCATGGGGAGGACATGAGGACGTGGGATGGACGACCTACTTCGATCCTGCCGACACGGGTACAGGAGTTGCAGGGAAGGACAACCACAAAAGGGGGTTCCTCCAGGAAAAGTGCCGCCCCAGTTTCCAGTGAGCAGCTCCCCAGGCAGAGCAGAAGGCCTGATCTCGATTCTGATCCACTTGAAGGAACTTCCAAGTCATTTATGCAAGAAGTGAGTAACGGATACTATGAGCAGTATTAGAGGGGCCCTGCCTCCGGCCAGGTGCAGGAAAGGGACAACCGGGTGGACGGTGTGGATTCGATGGCCTGGCACATCAGACCCACAGGAGTAGAAGGCTCTAGTGGACACGGGTGCACAGTGTACTTTAATACCACCAAGCTCTAGAGGGGCAGAACCCATTTGTATTTCTGGGGTGACAGGGGGATCCCAAGAGTTGACTGTACTGGAGGCGGAAGTGAGCCTAACTGGGAATGAGTGGCAAAAGCATCCCATTGTGACTGGCCCAGAGGCTCCATGCATCCTTGGTATAAATTACCTCAGGAGAGGGTATTTTAAGGACCCAAAAGGGTACCGTTGGGCTTTGGCATAGCTGCCTTGGAGACGGAGGAAGTTAAACAGTTGTCTACCTTGCCTGGTCTCTCGGAGGACCCTTCTGTTGTGGGGTCGTTGAGGGTCGAAGAACAGCAGGTGCCGATTGCTGCCACAATGGTGCATCGGCGGCAATATTGCACTAACCGAGACTCTCTGATTCCCATCCATGAGCTGATCTGTCAACTAGAGGTTCCAGGAGTGATCAGCAAGACTCGCTCACCCTTTAACAGTCCCATATGGCCGGTGCCAAAATCTGATGGAGAGTGGAGGCTAACTGTAGACTATTGTGGCCTGAATGAAGTCACGCCACCGCTGAGCGCTGCTGTGCCGGACATGCTAGAACTCCAGTATGAACTGGAGTCCAAGGCAGACAAGTGGCATGCCACAATTGATACAGCGAATGCATTCTTCTTGGTCCCTTTGGCAGCAGAGTGCAGGCCACAGTTTGCTTTCACTTGGAGGGGTGTCCAGTACCCCTGGAATTGACTGCCCCAGGGGTGGAAACACAGCCCCACCATTTGCCATGGACTGGTCCAGACTGCCCTGGAACAGGGTGAGGCTCCAGAACATCTGCAATACATCGATGACATCATCGTATGGGGAAACACAGCAGAAGAGGTTTTTGAGAAAGGGAGTAAAATAGTCCGAATCCTTCTGAAAGCTGGTTTTGCCAGAAAACGGAGTAAGGTCAAGGGACCTGCACAGGAGATCCAGTTTTTAGGAATAAAATGGCAAGATGGAGGCCGTCAGATCCCAACGGATGTGATCAACAAAACAGCAGCTATGTCTCCACCAACTAGGAAAAAGGAAACACAAGCTTTCTTAGGCATTGTGGGTTTTTGGAGGA
The DNA here is from genome assembly GCA_009819605.1 of Sterna hirundo. NCBI lineage: Eukaryota > Metazoa > Chordata > Aves > Charadriiformes > Laridae > Sterna > Sterna hirundo. The sequence continues at coordinate 132,877 of WNMW01000076.1, forward strand.
TGCATATCCCAGATTACAATCTAATTGTGAGCCCTCTGTATCAAGTAACCTGGAAGAAGAAGGACTTTAAATGGGGTCCTGAGCAACGACAAGCTTTTGAACAAATCAAACAGGAGATAGTCCATGCAGTGGCCCTGGGGCCAGTCCGGGCAGGACGAGATGTTAAAAATGTGCTCTACACGGCAGCCCGGGGAGAACGGCCCTACCTGGAGCCTCTGGCAGAAAGCACCAGGAGAGACCCGAGGTCGACCCCTGGGGTTTTGGAGTCGGGGATCCAGAGGATCTGAAGCCCGTTACACTCCAACAGACAAAGAGCTCTTGGCAGCATATGAAGGGGTTCGAGCTGCTTCGGAAGCGGTTGGCACAGAAGCACAGCTCCTCTCAGCACCTCGACTGCCGGTGCTGGGCTGGATGTTCAAAGAAAGGGTCCCCACCACACATCACGCCACTGATGCCACGTGGAGTAAGTGGATTGTACTGATCACACAGCGAACTCGAATGGGAAACCCCAGTTGCCCAGGAATTCTGGAAGTGATCATGGACTGGCCAGAAGGCAAGGATTTCGGAATGTCACCAGAGGAGGAGGTGGCGCGCACGGAAGAGGCTCCGCCATATAATAAACTGCCAGAAAAATGAGAAGAAATATGCCCTGTTCACTGATGGGTCCTGCCGGATTGTGGGAAAGCATGGAAAGTGGAAAGCTGCTGTGTGGAGTCCTACACGACATGTTGCAGAAGCCAGGGAAGGACAAGGGGAGTCGAGCCAGTTTGCAGAGGTGAAAGCCATTCAGCTGGCCTTGGACATTGCCGAGCGAGAAAAATGGCCAGTACTTTATCTCTACACTGAGTCATGGATGGTGGCAAATGCCCTGTGGGGGTGGCTACGGCAGCGGAAGCCGGGCAACTGGCAGCGCAGAGGCAAACCCATCTGGGCTGCTGACCTATGGCAAGATATTGCCGCCCGGATAGAGAATCTGGTTGTATCATGGTACCCCAGAGAGAACTGAGTCGGACAATGGGACTCATTTCCGAAACAGCCTCATAGACACCTGGGCCAAAGAGCGTGGCATTGGGTGGGTGTGTCACATCCCCTGTCACGCACCAGCCTCGGGGAAGAGAGAACGATACCACGGACTGTTAAAAACTACCCTGAGAGCAATGGGTGGTGGGACTTTAAAACATTGGGATGCACATCTAGCAAAGGCTACCTGGCTAGTTAACCCCAGGGGATCTACCAATGGGGCTGGCCCTGCCCAATCAAAACTTCCCCGTACCGTAGAAGGGGATAAAGTCCCCGTGGTGCACATGAGGAATATGCCTGGGAAGACAGTCTGGGTCAGTCCCGCCTCAGGCAAAGGCAAACCCATCCGTGGGATTGCTGCCTTTGTCTCAACCCACCCGTTTTGCCTTTTTCTTCCCATTCTTCCCGTACTGGGAAGGCCCGAGCGAGCGGCACCTGGTTCTTTGTTGCCGTCTGAGGCCAAACCACGGCACGTGTGAAAAACGCTGCTCACATGGACGTACGGCAACAACTGAACACCCTCCAGCAAATACTCAGACACGCACTCTCAGAATCAACCCAACGCAACGCTACGCTGACACACAGACACCCAAAAACTCAGCCTCGGTCCCAGACGAGCGCAAGCGGGCTGCCGGGCGATCCGAGTCGAGCACAGACTCCGAGACAGGCAAAGACAAGTGCGCAGCCGGATGCCCGCTCCCACGCTACCCAAGGCACCCGCTCGCAATCCGACACGGTTGAGCTCTGACACGGTCAGAGTCCCACACCGTCCAACACAGGCACACGCACAAACGTTCACACTCCACACGGGCACCGCTCATACTCAAGCACGGTCCAACACGTGCACGGTCGGAGTCCAACACGTTCTAGAACACGCACCCGCAGAGCCCTGCTCGGCCGTACACCAAGTCACACCCACACAGCAACAGTCCGACACCACCGCAGCCCAGCTCCGCCACGCGCACGGTCACGCTGCACAACCTGCACCCTCAGACTCCGACAGCGTCCCAGTCAAACGCAGACTCCGCCACCCTCCAGCACAGGTAACGGGAGGCTCACGCTCCAGAACGCGCACCCTCCGACTCCGGCAGCGTCCAACTCACGCGCACACAAAGCCACGCTCCAGAACGCGCACCATCCAACTCCGGCAGCGTCCAACCCACGCGCACACAAAGTCACGCTCCAGAACGCGCACCCTCTGACTCCGGCAGCGTCCAACCCACGCGTACACAAAGTCACGCTCCAGAACGCGCACCCTCAAACTCCACCGACGCAGTCGCACTCAGCCACGAGCACGCTAAGACTCCAATGCGGTCCGACTCCAGCACACGCAAAAATCAAGACGAATACGCATTTTAGTTCTTCATTACAATCTTGGTAACTTTATTATAGACACGGGAACTAGTCCTGCTTTCACCCAAACCTTACGAAAGTTACTGTTCGCCAACTTCACTGTCGGGAAATGCAGACCTTCAATCCTGATGGCTGATTTCGTGACTCCAGAGATGCGTTCCGAAGTCCGTCGGTGGCCGACTCCTACCTGCGACTTCCCCCGTGCCTGTTGCCGATGCCGCTGTTGTCCTGGGAGCTTGATAGAGAATTCCACGTATTGCAAACATTTCATTCCGTGCCTTCGTATCCTTCCATTGTACGCGTATTTCTCCCCTTCCCTTCCAAGGGTGTAGCTTTTTCCCCTGAACTCTAAAATCTCTCTCTCTGCCCCCTCCCTGAAGATACAGGGTCAGAGAAAGCTTCTCTCACGCACTTGGCTAACCGGCCCTGCGCAAACCACAACGCCGCTCCGTTGAGGTGTCGTTTACCCACCCGATTTAGCTCTTGCACCCGTACGCGGGATTTCAGCGCGGGCGTAGCAGCTCCCCTCCTTTACGGCTTAGGGTGCCATTTCCCTCGTAATACACCCTGAAGAGACTTCGTTCCCCCTCTTGGCTCGTTCCAATCAACGTTCAGGTTCAACAGCAACTGACTCCTCGTGGCAGTCTCTGCTTCTGGAATTGCCTTTGCCTGGGTTTAAAACCAACGCCTGAGCACAGCCCAATCTACCAGATGACTAAATAGCTTCCGAACCCCCGGCTTTCCCGGAACCTGTCCGCAGCTACGTTTACCTCCACCTTGCCCAGACTCCCTCCTACACCATGACGGAACTGACTTGATGGTTTACAACAATTCCTACACGTACTGTACACTCCAAAGGAGAGCTGCTCGTGACGCAGCAACTACTTCTACCTTTTCTTTCTGCCCTGCTACCAGCTGTGTTTCCACACCAACACTGAAAGTATCCGCTACTGAAAGGATCCCCAAAGCCATAGACACCACGCTGGAGAGGCTGGCGCTCAGCTCTCCCGCCTCCAGAGCCAGCAAGGTGCTGCAGAATCTCCTCTTCCAGGTCTGGCACGTGCGAAGAGTGGGCTGGAGAGGGGCTGTTCCGCGCCCTGGGGGGGAAGGGGGGACAGTGACAGTCCCCACCCCAGTGCCACGCAGAGCCAGCACACCGCAGGGAGGGTGCCCACCTGCCGCGGGTGACCAGGGGCTGCCCACCGGGCTCTGCCAGAGCACAGTGGCCGCAGAGGGTGGCGTCTGCCTTCCTGCCTGGCCACAAGGAAGGCTCTGCGGAGGCACCGGGACAGGCTGGATGGATGGGCCAACGGTGTGAGGTTCAACAAGGCCGAGCGCTGGGGTCACAACAGCGCCGTGAACGCTACGGGCTGGGGGGCGGAAAGTGGCTGGAGAGCTGCCTGGTGACAAAGCTGCTCAACATGAGCCAGCAGTGTGCCCATGTGGCCAAGAAGGCGAACGGCATCCTGGCCCGTATCAGCGATGGTGTGGCCAGCAGGGCTGGGGCAGTGATGGTCCCCCTGTGCTGGGCACTGGGGAGGCCCCACCTCGAGGGCTGTGTCCAGTTCTGGGCCCCTCACCCCAAAAAAAGACATGGAGGGGCTGGAGCAAGTCCAGAGAAGGGCGAGGGAGCTGGTGAGGGGTCTGGAGCCGGAGTCTGGTGAGGAGCGGCTGAGGGAGCTGGGGGTGTTCAGGCTTTGCTTGAGATCAGAGGAAGCCGTAATGGCCTGGAAAAGGTTGAGCTCCAGGTGCAAGAAGACGAGGCCGTGTTGAAGGCCGGTCTGCAGCAGATCGCTCACGACGGTGCCCACCAGCACCTTCTCCGGGCTGGTGCCGGGGCCTTGTTCCTCCCCGGGGGCAGGACTTGGCCCTTGTTGACCTTCAGGAGGTTCCTGCTGGCCCCTTGCTCCAGCCCACCCAGCTCCCCAGGCCCCAGCACACCCACCGGGGTGCAACCCACCCCCACCCCCCACTTTGGTGGGTGCCAGCGCGTCCCGCTGGGTCGGGCGCCGAGGGGGTCGCTCCCCCAGCCGCAGGGGGGGAGGATGAACCACAGCACCAGCAGGTAGAAAAATATATTTATTCTTGCGACATGTCAGACGGGGAGGAGTCCAGGGCGGGTCCCTGCCCCGCGCCCCCCGGGGAACGCTTTCTCTTCTGGGACCAGCGCTGCCACCGCTTCAGGGCTGGCTGAAGCAGGGGAGCCGGCAGCAGCGCTTCCACCAGCCCTTCAGGCAGCCCCACAGCCGGGCACAGGCCCGCCGCAGGCACCGTCCTGCCGGGCACAGCCCCGGGGACGCCTGGCCGCGCTCCCTCTCCGTGCCTTCGGAGCGCTGGAGTGGGTTTTCCTTCCAGGCCTCGAAACTCTGCCCCTCTGGGAGGCTGCTGGGAGGGAGCTGCGTGTCGTGGGGCTCCTCTTTGCCATCCCTCCCGTCCACAGGGACCCACTCGTCCTCAGTCCCTTCCAGCAGCTCCCGTGGGGTGCCCTGAGGGCCAGGCAGGGTCCGGGGGTACAGGGTTCCATCACTTCCCACACGGTACATGGTGTGGAGGGAGGGAAAGGAGCCCCGTGGGAGCATTAGGTTGGTCTTTGACGCCTCCGTATCCGCCCTGCAGAGGAGGAGAGAAGGGGACCCGCGGGCAGCACCCCCTCCTGGGCCGGTGGGCAGGGCTGCCCAGCGCAGGCAGGGCACGGGGTGAGGGTCTGGGGCAGGGTCTGGGGGTCTCCCCAACACTCACTGCTCCTCCGGTGTCAGCCTGGGCTCTGCTCCTTCATCTGCTGGCGGAGAAACTGCGGAGGGAGGAGACAGAGTGAGCGGCCGGCAGCCCCCGGCACAGCCCCGGCTCAGGGCTGCCGCGGGGTGTCGGCCGTTTGCCGGGCACTCGGTGCCGGGGACACTCACCCATCTGCTCCTCCGGCCGGGCTCCCTCCGCACTTCTCTCAAGCTCCAACTCCTTACAGCAGCTCTGCAAGTACCCACAGGAGCAGGGTGAGACGGGAGCAGCTCCCTGCCCCACACCGCAGCCCCCCACGTGCCGCAGCCGGGAGCAGCCCTGCCGCAGGCACCGTCCTGCCCCGCACGGCCCCAGGCTCTGCCGGGGGGCTCCTGCCCGTGGCAGCAGGAATCATGGAATCAGAGAATCTTCGTGGTTGGAAAGGACCTTTGACATCATCGAGTCCAACCACACATAATCCCCAATGCTCCCGCCTGGCCCGTTTCCGAGTCCTTGTCCCTGTCCCCATCCACGGCCTT